>VMKM01002143.1:0-86637 GCA_008360985.2 Macquaria ambigua | reverse complement strand
TATAAAGTATAAGTAAAGTATAAGTACTGGTGTCTGTCATCAAATACTGCTTTTTGATGTTATGATTTAAACACTGAACTCATATTTGGACAGGATCAGTGTTACCTAATAAAAGATGATGTTCCAAGTGGTAAATTACAGGAACTGGTTCTGTAACAGACAATGATATTCTGCAGGAAAACCATGTGACCTTCATCACTGACAGGTCTAAGATTTTTTCTATTTGTGTAAAAAAAAAACAAAATGTACGGAAAATAACTCTCTGTTGTAACTGTTTTTTTTAATGTATACAAAACTCAGTAATAATAATGACAATGACAATGACATTTATATCTCATGTTTGTACAGAAAAGCTACTATATTATTAATACAGTATTTTTTTGCTTTCTTAAATTACATACACATTTGTGTAAAATGACAATAAATATCTGTAATTAAATATGTAGCTCATTATATAAAGGTTTATGTCTATACTCACAATTTAACGTTTTTCTCTCAAAGCTGCACTGCTCTTGAGGTTGAAACTTTCAGTTGCGCCTCTGGCCACACCCAATCAGTGATGTCATAGTGAGTAAAAGCACATACATGCCAATGAATCTGACAAAAGTAAAATGAGTAAAGGCAAAGTCAGGAAAACAATGCATTGCAATAGTCCAGGCAGGAAGTAGTAGAAGCAAGAATGATAAGCTTAAGTCCTTTAGCAGCAACATGCTTGAAAGTTTCAACCTCAAGAGAGCAGTGCAGCAGAAACTTTAGTGTGGACTTACTATTAAAAGTGTTCACAATAGGCAAGGCTTCAGAACGGAGAATAACACAAATGTCAGTGAAGCAGCAAACACTCTTTAATTTTTGGTCAAAGCCTTGGCAGAAAAAGCATATTACAAAATAAAGCCTTCTTAACATTTTCTTGGTGTCAACACTCCTGGACAAACCAGGGAGAAATCATTGAACATGGACAAACAAATAAATATAGCTCTCATGCTGTTAAAGGGTAATTCTGGTATTTTTAAAACTGGGCCCTATTTTTTTTTTTTTTTTTACAAATTCTGGGGTCTAAATGACTAACAGGTACCAAAGGTTTGGTCCAGTAGATCGCCTCAGCCGGCAGCCGCAAACGGGCTGCAATGGCTGCAACGTAATCCTTGTGGGCAACTGCGCCTGTCAAAGTGCGTCCACTCAAAGTGCTTGTTTTTGCCACTGACAGACTGTTATTCTCGGTTGGTCCACTAGTAATGGCTGCCTGATTATTTTACATCTGCCTATATATATATATATATATATATTTGGAGCGAATTTGAGTTTTGGGATGTCAGCGGAGAACAAAAGACTGGAATATGGACACAGAGGAAGGGTCACATGGGATTTGTTTGGTCACCTGAGTAAAGTGAAGTGAAGTCTATATCCTGCAATAATACTGGTAACATTATTATAACGTAACGTAATGTAGTGTAATGTTTTATGTAGCCTAGTCAAAAATATTTCATCTTAGACAAATAAATACGTAAACAAATAGAGATGAATGAATACTTTAAAATGTTTAAAAAGTATTACATTAAAACCAGTTCAATGGAGTTACATATACAGTTCATAGTGGATGAAATAATGCTGCAGGCGGATAAACAAATCTTTGTCATTGTGTTAATAAAGTTAATTGAAATTCAAACAGTTTGTTTACTGTACACATAAGTGTAGCATGGTTAGCTCACAACCTAATCCCAGAGGGCATAAAGTTGTCCATCTTGACATTTTGTTAATTTAATTGGTTGTTACCAACTTGTCAGCCAATCAGAAAGATAGAGGGGCGGGATGTAAAGGAAGACCCCGTAGAATAAAGCCAGGGACTAGTGAGACGAGAAAACAGATGACCCCTGTGAAAGTTAGAAAATAATAAGTAGTTATGCCCATTAAGAGTTTTACCAACGGGTAACGGATATATTGCAACCTGCAGAAGGTTAATACCTCTGTGTGTGTATTTTTGTACTGCTTCATCAAGATGTAGTGTTAAAGTCAGATAGTAATCGTGAGTAGCGTGCTAGCGATATTAGCAAATATTAAGTAGCAGGTAATGTTCCTGTGTGTTGCTAGTATGTGTTAATGTCAGCTAGTTTAAAGCTCAAACAAACTTGACAAGTAAAGGAGCTTTGGAATGAGTGAAGTGACTGAGAAAACTGTCATGTACACTCGTTAGACAGACAGGACCAGGAAACACTCCTTGGACTGAAGAGTAGAGTCTCCCGCTCAGCTATTATGTCTGGACTGTTGCTGCCAGCCAGCCTGTAATTCCTCTCATCGATCCCCTCGTCATGCATCGCCCAGTTCTTCATTCTTCGTCCCATGCAAGTAACGACTCAAGCCGGGTTCAGACAGGAGGGCTTCCCGCTTCCTTTCGGCGCCCATGTTAACCAATTGGGCTGTTCAGACAGGAAAAGGACAGCTCGTGTTTTCGCTGTGACCGAAACTGGCAAGAAAACACACTGATAATCTATTATAAACGATATAAATGATATATATGACATAAATTATCTGATTTTGATAAATGATCAAATATGCATCCCATGCTTGCCAACTCTTGATTTTCCTGCCCCTCTCCCTGCTGTTCTCTTGGAGTTTCAGTTTCCCCAATTTTTCCCCCCACATGATGAAATGTCAAAATCTGCCCTTCCACTATAATTATTAGAAATAGTATCATTGATTGTGATTGTGTTTTTTTAAGTTACGTACTTATTCCACATATTTGTCAACTGTGTCTAAACAGAGTGAGAAGACGCAGACACACACAAACAGATAGACAGACAGAGATCAGCTCTACATGTGATTAGAAAAGAGCAGAATCAGTTGTTGACTGGCGCAGAGAAATGCGCCTCCTGTCTGAAAGGACACTATTTTATTTTGGTTACATTATCATTCATATATGTAGTATTAAGTATGATTTCTTAAAGCTGGGGTAGGCAAAACCTGTACAACCTTTGCAAAACCTTCCGCCTCTCTCTCTGCTGCCTCATATCACTCCAATAAGCCCCTCCCACCAAACCCACAACTTTGACCGGCAGCAGAAGGAGTTCCCCTGCGAAACCTCGTGCCTTGTAGGGCTCTCCACGGCGTGAGCCTCACCGAGACCCCGGCCCTTTCACTGCAACTCGTCTTCTCAAAGACGCCCCTCCAGCACTTCGCGGCCGCAAAGCAGAGCGCCCCAGGCTTCAGAGGCAGCTGCAACATGGTCTAACAGCGGGATGAGAGACTAGTACACCACACACACGCCACCGTCCCCCGTCAAAAGTTATTCCCCACTGTTTGTCATCATGCCTCTTTGCCACTCATCGATACGAGCTCCATGACATCAAACATAATGAGCCTGAAGCTCCGTGTGGAGCTGGGACATGCTGTTTTGTTATATACGCCGCTGTAGGTAAAGGAGGTGTTGGAAATTTATCACAAGTTTCAGGATTTTCGGCAGGATTTTCCGCCATTGAATCAGGCTTTCACCATCTGAAGGGACGTGCACACACATCTGCACATGTAGAACAGCCACTAGGAACTCCTGTCACGGGCTAGACTTTCTGAAGCCTGAAAACAGCCAAGAGGAGGGGCTGAAGTAGAAATTTTCTCTCAGACCATTACAATATGCTGAACGGTTGTTATGGAATTTTTGCCAATTTGGAGGTGGATTGTTCCTTATCTTTTCTTTACTTCTGGTACACAATCATTGACGTTTTGTGGTATGTTTTGATTTTACTTATTAATACAGTGTATAGTTAGGATTCTCAATTAAAAGACAGTGTAATGTTTGTCCACATATTATCAGAACTATACGGAGCCCCCAAGAGTAAGGAGAATAGTGTGGAAAACAATATTAAACAGAACTGAAAAATACAAGCTAAAAAACAACAGACCACACCCCTCAGCTCAACAGCACAATTTGTTGCTTTCTCCACCTGTTTCAAAGGTGAAATCAGGACGTCATCATGATAGTAACCCTAACACACAAGATAGACACATGGAGATATGCCATTTTTAGTTTTAGTTTTCCTCCTGGGGGGGTCTGAAGAACTGTTTGTGAATAATTGGTTGATATTGTAAATTTAAATCTGAATACATTAAATAAAAAGTGTATTGGAATCAGTAGTGGTGTGTACTTTATTTGTAATTAAGTTTCCAAGCCCACTTTAATTGAAACAGTGAAAATCCCATGAGGATCGGGGAAAAAAATTCACAGGGAGAAAAAAAAAGCTTGACTTTGTGTGGTACTCAGTCCCGACTGTTGTGTGTGTGTGTGTGTGTGTGTGTGTGTGTGTGTGTGTGTGTGTGTGTGTGTAAGCGCATATGCACGCATTATGTGTGAGAGAGATTGATATTGGCCTACAGTGGCTACTGTACCTTTTGGTGACAAGATTTCAGTATCCAGTGTGCAAAATACGGGGGTCTCGGACCCCCTAATTAACAACTAGGACCCCCGATGATGGCAAAATCAAATTTTGAGTGGGTCTCAAAATTAAGCTAATTATTTATTATTTATTGTAAAATGTGTTTTCATGTTTAAATATTGAAAGGTAAGGAGCAACACAGAAAATGTGACTGATGACAGTGAACAGTGAGTGATGTAGCCAGCAGCTGCTGACTTGGTTACCGGTGCCGGTTGTAATTCTGCGGCACAATAATACATTCTGAGTCCGCGGTTCCGCTGCTATTCATGATGTCGCTGTATAAACTGTGAATCTGTCAGAACAGCTCACCGGTGTCAGAAAAGCTCACAAGGTCAGTTAACAGTTAAATCCCGGTGAGTTCATGAAGGTATCCACGCTGTGCCAGCTGTGCGTAATATTACGCACTGGCTGATGTGTATGTGTATACATACACACACATATATATGTATATAAATATATATTAAAAAAATATATATTTTTTTTTTTTACTGGTCATGCCATGAGACTGTCAGAGTATTTCGCACACTGACTGTATCATATATGTACTGTATCTCGTCTTATAAGGATTGATAAAATTAAACAGCGGTCACGAATGATTTCGATGTATGATTATTGTATGCATATTAAGCATGGCTGATGTTTGTGCAGGTTGGACAGGGCAATAGTTTATTGTGATGGGGCTGGGGGGGGGGGGGTGTACTTTAATGCAGCCTTGCACATAACTTCCATCTTAGTGATAGCAACAATGTTATGTTTGAGCTGGTGCATGTAGATTGCTTTTGTTTAACGATCTGTGCTGTTGTAATGGATTAAATAAATACACATTATTTTGTCAGCCTGTAGCTGCTTGGTTAGCTCAATTAGTTTGTCACGTTAGCCATGTATTGAAGCCACTGTCACCACCAGTAACATCAATAATACCGTGCCACTACACTTTAAACTGGCTACAAGCTGATACAATAATACAACACATCACAAATATAAGAAACTCAGGTTAGATCGTTGAACACAAATAGTCCTGTTAACTAGTAGCTACAAGCACGGCACCATGTGCGAGTGACTAGCTAATTGAGCTAAGCATGCAGCTACAGGCTGACAAAATAATATGGATTTGTTTAACCCATTACAACAGCACAGATCGTTAAACAAAAGCAATCTACATGCACCGGCTCAAACATAACATTGTTACTATCCCTAAGATGGAAGTTCTGTGTAAAGAAACATAAATGCGTATTGAGTTTCTCCGGTCTTCTTCTCCATGAGTTCAAAACACCCTCTCTCTGTTAACTGACTGTGGATGTTGCCAAGCTGTCACTCCGATTGAGACTGGCCAATAGAAACGTGTCTTGCGTCTTTCAGCGTAGGTCCTGCCCACGGAATTCAGCTGAACCGGAAGCAAAACTTTTAGATTCGCAAGCAAAACTTTTGGATTTGCAAGCAAAACTAAACCATTTTTTCATTGCAGTGTCAATAATTTTGCTCTCAAACCTATTTTTTGATTGCATAAAAAAGACACAAAATTAACTCCATATTTGCATCCCTGTGCACCAAATGGAATTCTTTTTTTTTTTTTTCTACGACTGTGTTTACCTTGCTATGATTGAAAGAGGATTGTTCTTTATCTGCTTCATATGAATACATTAAATAAAAGTGTATTGAAACAGTGAAAATCTTGTAGATGTATCAGTTTATTTTGTATTTCTTCAGTATGGTTTCCGGTTGAGGATATTTCACAGTAATACTTAAGCTTAATTTTTTTGAGACACCTTTCTACTGTTAATCACTATAGTAGTTTAAATATTAAATGTTGCATTTCATTTAAAAACTAGTCCATGCATTTGTTACGTCTAGGCTGGACTATTGCAACTCTCTATTATCAGGCTGCCCCAATAAGTCCCTTAAGACTCTCCAGCTGATCCAGAATGCTACGGCATGTTTACTGACAAGAACCAGAAAAAGAGATCATATTTCTCTCATATTAGCTTCTCTACACTGGCTCCCTGTAAAATCCAGAATAGAATTTAAAATCCTTCTCCTCACCTTCAAAGCCCTTAATGGTCAGGCACCATTATATCTTAAAGAGCTCATAGTACCCTATTACCCCACTAGAGCACTGCACTCCCAGAATGCAGGGTTCCTTGTGGTTCCTAGAGTCTCTAAAAGTAGAATGGGAGCCAGAGCCTTCAGCTATCAGGCTCCTCTCCTGTGGAACCAGATCCCAGTTTGTGTACAGGAGGCAGACACCCTCCTCACATTTAAGAGTAGGCTTAAGACTTTCCTCTTTGATAAAGCTTATAGTAGGGCTGACTCAGGTGACCCCGAGGCAGATGACTGCCCACCCAGAGCCTGGTTCTGGTTCTGGTTCTGCTCGAGGTTTCTACCTGTTAAAAGGGAGTTTTTCCTTGCCACTGTCGCCTAGTGCTTGCTCATGGTGGGAACTGTTGGGTCTCTGTAAATATAAAGAGTCGGTCTAGACCTGCTCTATATAAAAAGTGCCCTGAGATAACTTTGTTATGATATGGCGCTATATAAATAAAACTGAATTGAATTGAATTGAATTTAAGGTTTGTACTGTAATTCTACAAAAACTGAATCATTAAATATTGTATTTAAATTGTACTTCTACGTGTTGTTTTTACATTACATATTTAAACATTAAATCTAAACACAAACACTGCAAGTTAAAATTTGAGATGATTTTTATCTGTTTTATACAGTATTTTTAGAGACTTTCTATTTTGTCTTCCAAAATAAGACGTGTCAACACTTTATTGACAGTGTTTGATCGTAATGATGATCATAACAGAGTTTCTCTGCAAAACCTTTAGTGCTGTCACTTCATCGAAGGTGTTTGATTGTAATCATTCAGGAAATACGTATAAAATAACAGTGTTTCTCTGCAAAACCTCTAATGAAAATTGCACTTTATTTGAATTAGGATATTTTTCTTTAATTTTATGTTTTGTGTTTGGCAGCCACTTCTGCCAGTCATTTGATCATTTATTTGACTGTTTTTTTTTACAGTGTATCTTTGAGGGAAAGAGAGCGTACCGTGCTTCCAAGTGAATCTTTCAGTTCCTCCATTTCTCATGGGATGGTATGCTGTGGTGTGTGATTTAGAGAGCAATTCTGCTATGATCTTACTTTCAAAGTTGGCTCCCTGATCGGAGTGGACACGTTCAGGGAACCCATACACATAGCTTCTTAGCTACTTGTTTTGCAGTCTGATTTGTGCCTGGGAAAGTGTGGGCTAACTTAGTAAAGTGGCCTGTCATGACAAGAATGTCCACCGAGTGCTGCTTACTATCCTCTGCACTCCAGAAATCCACAAACACTAGCTCCATAGGGGCAGAAGTTTTGATGGTCTCCAGTTGGGCTCAAGCAGAGGTATGTGGTGTTTTGGCCAGAACACACCTTTGACAGCACTTGACATACTCCTTCACATCAGACTGCATCTTAGGCCAGAAGAATCGCTGTCTCACTAGATGCAAGGTCTTTGTCTGCCCCTGATGTCCAGCAACGTCATGAATGCCATGTAATGCTTTTTGTCTGAGGCTGTCAGGCAGAACGTACTGGTGTCTCTTTTGTTTACTGAAGTGGTCCTTGGTAACCTGGTCAAGGACACCATTTTGAACCTTCAGTCTCTCCCACTGTTTGACGAGCAGCGTAGCTGCTGAGAGCATCAGCCACTATGTTCTTGGTGCCAGGTATGTGTTTCAGGTCGAATGTGTAATGGCCAAGCTTCATTGTAAATAACGATTTGATCAATAAGTCATGGTAACTTCTTTCTTTCATTTACTTCAACTTCACATAATGATTTATGCTATTTCAACTGGATTTTACCTGAGTTTTCAGTCTTCCAACTCAGGTTTTTAAGTCAGTTCAATGAAATGTTCATTTCAATGTGCCAAATAAACTTAACACTGTGAGTTGTAATCATGGCTATGTCTAACAGTGTTAAAGAAAGACAGTTATGTTTGCATAAAGACTACCTGCAAAGAGCAAAACAAGACGGAGGTATGGCCCTTCCAAATTTCCAGTTTTATTACTGGGCAGCCACTGTGTCCAGAATGACACAGTGTGAAACACCACCATTTCGACTACAGCTGTCCTACCTGGGTGAGGATGGAGACACATTTCTGTGGCGCTGTTTCCTTACCAGCTCTAATTGGCACGTCAATGCCTTTATCACTGAACATATCCAATACTAACCCTATAGTCAGTCACTCATTCACAATCTACTCACAATTCAGAAAATATTTTAACCTACAAGATATGTGCCTTTCTAGCCCAATGGCATTCAACCATCTTTTCCCAACTCATTACAGGATTCAACACCATTCAACTTGTGGCATGGGAGGGGCCTGAAATGCTTTAATTACCTCTTCATAGAATACAAATTTGATTCTTTTGAACGGTTGTCAAAGAAATTTAATATACCCAGTTCCCATTTTTTTTAGATATTTGCAGATTAGGCATTATATTAATGGCGCTATCCCACAGTTTCCCAAACACAGTTCACTCCTCCTCTATGTGTGCTCGTCACTCTCTTATTCAATTTAAAGTGGTACGTCGGGTGCATCTCTCCAAATCTAAACTAGCTAAGATGTACCCACAAATTAACCCTGTATGTGATAGATGTAGGTCTGCAGATGCAACACTGACTCATATGTTCTGGCTCTGTCCCAACTTGGAGGGGTATTGGAAGCTCTCTCTATAGTCTTAACAGTTAAAAGTGATCTAAACCCTCTTATGTCACTGTTTGGAATTACTCCTGAGGGGATGCAGGCACCTGCGGGGGGCCATAAAGTCGTTGCCTTTACTACCCTCCTGGCACGCCACCAGATACTTTTGAGGTGGAAGGAAGCTGCTGCGCCCTAAGTCTCCCACTGAATAAGGGATGTGCTGTCTAATCTGAAGCTTGAAAAAATCAGATATACACTACGGGGTTCTGAAAAGAAATTTCTTAAGGTGTGGAGGTCTTTTTTGACATTCTTTGATGAACCCTCCATACAAGTACAGAAACAAATAATGAAATTATCACGTTTCAACCCTTGACACACACCTGGACATGGCCTTTGACATATTGGACCTGGACATGCTGCTTCTGCTTGACCTCTCATTATAACTGCCTTTCATTTCTCAATTTCACTTCACATTACTAAGTGCCTTGTATTATTTTTGGTCTTTCATTGTGTACTCTTTGACATGCATACCATGTTGTACATAGATACAGGACTAATAACAAGGATATAAGATTTTTGTAACACTACAGTAGGTGGCGATAATGCTCCACCCGATATAAAGTGTAACAGCGCAGCTGAGAAAGTGACAGAGTAAAGTGGCAAAATAGAGAGCTATAATGAGCTTGAGCATCAATGCTTTTATCATTTGCCTACAAAAATAATTTATCAAAATTATACAGTTAGGAAAATAGATCTGTAATGTTAATGTTAATTAGAGTTTCTTATGGTTTCGTTAATTTCCTTTTAATGAAAAATCAGTTTGGGTTGTCTAAACTAGCGTGGTTGCTCAGATCATAAATTAATTAGGAGTTCATTGTTGTATGATTACTGTAGACATTGTGTGCAGTTTACTCTTTTCAATATGTTTGCAGTTCATATGACTAAATAAAGGTTTGCTATGCTATGTTCTGTTAATGAATTTTCTATGTTTCAGGTGCAGGTTCATTCATTGAAGTTTGACCGCTGAAAACGTGAAGCAAAAGCAGAAGATGATGGAGGTGGAAATGCTGAAAAAAGACTGTGATCACCAGCTGGTAGAAGACCTGATGGCAGCTATGTTTTCCCAGCACAGACAAGAGATTATTGGAGATCAGCCACTCGTCACAGAGATCATTTCCAGATGGCCAGCTCTGTTCCATGAAAGACAGGTAATCAGTCACACAATTGTGCATTAATTCCACAAAGAGATAGAAAGCATGTTGTGTGTCAGATACTGTACATTGTGTGTCCTATTCAGAAATGTTCTGTCTGTCTCCTCGGATTAGGGCAGAGTTTAAAAGAGTCATCACCCCAGACATTCTCGAATCTTTTCTCGACTGACTTGATGGCCTGGTCCCAAGGCTGCTGGAGGTGTAGAAAGCAGCAACCACGTCTGGAAAGAAGCAGGCACTCAAAGACATTTCGGACTGCCTTGAGAAAGATGTAAGTGGAGGAGCTGATGAGCATAAAATGAGGCACTATTTGTTATGTCTGAAATAGCATTTTCATCTCCCTGCATATTTCTTTGTCTTGTAGGAAACAAATGAGAGAAGGACTGCTGATTTGCTGATGTAGTCTGCCACACTACATATCCGAAGATCCATCAGACCTCATCAGGATGAGTGATGAAAGACCATATCTATTTCTGTAATGCAGAACTGCGGTTGTGTATATAGATTTGAACCTAAATGTTATCAGATATGCTGTAGGTCCTGTTATATACTAAGGATTCTGACTGTTGTGTTTTTAAAATGTCTTCAACCACAAAGACAGCATCATTGTGTAGTCTTGGGTAGATAGAATAACTGCTATGTGCTATAGGTTGTATACTGACAGTAACAAGTTCATTTGCCTCTCTATACATGGAAGTCACGCCCCCAATTTGTGTACCAGCTACTCCCAGAACATTCAAAAAGGGGAGTTCACAAACATCCGATGCACAATTTGAGCACTGGATGTTCACAGACTGTTCTGGAAACAGCTGGTGCACAAATTGGGGGGCGTGACTTCCCTTATAGAGCATATGTACTACGAAAATGGTGACAAACTATTATTTCTGCTGTTCAAGGCTCATGGTGAGACTCTGGATGCAGCCATGAAGGGGATGCATGTTGGCCTACTGATAGGCTATGAAGGTGCGGAACAGGATGCCTTTCCATGCAAGGTCGAGGAGACCATTGTGCTACACAGCTTCAAAGCATGCAGCTGTGCCATGCTTATGGGCATTATCTACTGTGTGAATCTCGAGTATCCACAAGCCATGAAGTAGAGTTTCTACAGAGAGTGGTGATGAAGATCAAAACAGACCAAGCCTCTGCCCGAGTACATGGATTAAGATAAAAACTCCTGAGGTACATACTGTAAAACATCTGATCTGTCTACTTGGTTGTCGATTGGAATGTGTTTCATGACTTTGTTTCCTAATTAACATACTAATTAACAACGTACTAAGTTGAATGCATAAAATCATACACTCAATGTATGCAACGAAGAAAAGGACTGAAGACATTTGCTAAATAGCCTTTTTCAAATAGTTCTTTTCAGTTCTCATGTGGAAAGAGTTCCTGTTTTGGAATACTGCTCATTGTTCTTGATCCCCTTCATTTTGTTGGACTGATTGTATTTGTGTCTGTTGATGGTGTGAAACGAGACTGTCCTCTTAACAGATTCACAGGTTTTCATGCATGTAAAGGCTTTCCCCCTGATTGTAATGAGAGCTGATCGGGATTTTCTTGTTTAACACATACAGTATGTTTTGTGAATGTTAAATGCACTTACGCAAACCTTCAGCACAGTCTCAGGATTTAAAGCAGTTCATTTTGATTGATTTGACTGATTATAATAAGAGCTGATGGGGTTGATTTTTCACTGCTTAGGCGGACGATTTTCTTGTTTTATATACTGTTTAACATTTCTTGTTTAACATACATAACTACAGTCTCACTTTGACACACTCATCTGTTTACACTCACCAGACAAATTTGTATGTTAATGTTTTCATTTACATTGGCTTTTAAGCCTGCTGTATCTTTTGAAAAAAATAATATTTGTTTGCTACTTTTCATGCAGGAAAATAAATCTGAGATTTTTGCCTCAAAAAATGGTGTTTTGTTATAACTATAATTTGTAAGTTAAAACAATACATACTTTTAGATAATCTTAACTAGATAAGACTTATTTTAACTAAAATAAGTAAGTTGAAACCACTAACTGGAACAAGTGAACAGAATGCATATTAATAAGTTATCTATATTTTGAACTTGCATTGCAAAGTTGAAACAACAAGTACTATAAAGTCATGTCGACTTAAAACGAGCAAATCCAATTATATTTTACTTGAAACTTTAAGGCAACAATTGAAGTTAAACCAGACGGATTATTGTTACAGTGTTGGACACCCAACGCTGCTCGCAAGCGCCAAGCTATGGTTTCATCATGATATAGGTAAGAAGATTGTTGTCAGTCCACACTGTAAAAGAATGGTCTCTTAATCAATGTCTGAATATCTGGCTCACTTATAAGAGACCATTCCACTTCCCCTACCGGCGGGTACCACCAGCTCATTACCAGAACTGCGACAGGTTCTGTCTGAAGAACAGGACATAATAAAGAAGTCAGTGAGTGAGTATGCCTCTCCCCTTGTGCTAGTGTGGAAAAAAGATGGCAAGTTTGTATAATCAGAGGAGGTTAGCTCCATGGTATAACCCGCAAACCTGCAAATTAAAGCAAACACTGCGAAAACTTGAAAGGAAATGGCGTTCCACCAATCTGGAAGAATCACGTTTAGCCTGGCAAGATAGTCTTAAAATGTATAGGAAGGCCCTCCGTAATGCTAGAGCAGCCTACTACCACTACTACTACTACAGGTTTCTGTTCAGCACTGTAGCCAGGCTGACAGAGAGTCACAGCTCATTTTGAGCCATGTATTCCTATAGATCTCAGTAATAATGACTTAATGAGCTTCTTTAATGATGAAACTCTAACTATTAGAGACAAAATTCAGCACAGGATGCTTAGAAACAACTGTAAAACCTGATGTACATTTAGACTGCTTTTCTCCCATCAACCATAGTCAACTAACTTCAATGATTTCCTCATCTAAACCATCAATGTGTCTCTTAGACCCCGTCCCAACTAGGCTGCTTAAAGAAGTTTTACCCTTAGTTAGCACTTCTTTACTAGATATGATCAATCTGTCCTCATTAAAAGGCTATGTGCCACAGTCCTTTAAAGTAGCTGTAATTAAACCTCTTCTTAAAAAGCCCACTCTTGATCCAGGGGTTTTGTCAAATTATAGACCTATATCTAACCCTCCTTTTCTCTCTAAGATCCTTGAGAAAGCAGTTGCCAATCATTTGTGTGACTTTCTACACAACAATAAGCCATTTGAGGATTTTCAGTCAGGATTTAGAGTGCATCATAGCACAGAGACAGCACTGGTGAAAGTTACAAATGACCTTCTAATTGCATCATACAAAGGACTTGTCTCTGTACTTGTCTTGTTAGATCTTAGTGCCGCATTTGATACCATTGACCATCACATTCTATTACAGAGACTAGAACATTTAATTGGCATTAAAGGCACCGCACTAAGCTGGTTTAAATCCTATTTATCAGATCGATATCAGTTTGTACATGTTAATGATGAATCCTCTATGCACGCCAAAGTTAGTCACGGAGTTCCACAAGGTTCTGTGCTTGGACCAATTCTATTCACCTTATATATGCTTCCTTTAGGCAATATTATTAGGAAGCACTCCATACATTTTCATTGTTATGCAGATGATACCCACTTATATTTATCGATCAAGCCAGATGAAACCAATCAATTAGCTAAACTTCAAGCATGCCTGAAGGACATATAAACCTGGATGACCTGCAATTTTAAGACAATAACTACAAAGTTATTGTACTTGGCCCAGAACACCTTCGAAACACATTATCTAAAGATATAGTTTCTCTAGATGGCATTGCCCTGGCCTCCAGCGACACCGTAAGGAATCTTGGAGTTATCTTTGATCAGGATATGTCCTTTAACTCCCACATAAAACAAACTTCAAGGACTGCCTTTTTTCTTACGTAACATTGCAAAAATCAGGCACATCCTGTCTCAAAAAGATGCAGAAAAACTAGTCCATGCATTTGTTACATCTAGGCTGGATTATTGCAGCTCTCTATTATCAGGCTGCCCCAATAAGTCCCTTAAAGGCCAGTTCAGACCAAAGATTCGCAACGAGACGAGTTGAAACTACTTGCAACGTGCCGGTCTGCAATGCTCTGAAACCTACCTGTACTGACAATGAGTACGACTCCGAAGAGGACGAATATTTTTTGATTAACTTGGATCTAGTTTATTAGTAAGTTATTGTGTTTCTTTCGCATTTTGAAAAACTTTGCAGTACACGTTGTTAGTTTCACTGATAATGTAAAGCCACAAAATGGCGGCAACTCCCCTACAACAACAGATCCGCTGTTTCAATTTAAAGGGACAAGCATGGTGGCACATACATGCTGTTTATTTTGTTTTCTGTTGAACTTGTGTTTTGTCTGCATGTTTTTCACCAAATCTGATATTTTACTTTTTATTTCATGTTAGTAATTCTGTTACTATTATCACGTATCACATACATGATAATCACCTTACTCGACAGATTTTGTAACAAAATGAGTTTTTTAGTCTGTGGAATGATTCTCATTGTTTGTCACTATTTTCATAGCCAAGAAGATGACGATGAGACCCCAGGTTCGTCCGGCACCAGCAACACGCAGTCACCCAGCCCTCCACCACTCCAGTCAAGGCATCGTCTCCTCCTTCAAGGTTTGTGTATTGAGCTGTCTATTGTGTAAATCATTTTTCAAACTGGACATGATATATCCAATACAGCTGTATAATTATATTCATAAGCTCTTATGCAGTCAGAATTTCATGTGACTTCATTATTCATTTGAGTATGTTATTTTGATAAACAAATCAATTGCAAATTGAGTC
The DNA here is from genome assembly GCA_008360985.2 of Macquaria ambigua. NCBI lineage: Eukaryota > Metazoa > Chordata > Actinopteri > Centrarchiformes > Percichthyidae > Macquaria > Macquaria ambigua. Next base: position 71,503 of record VMKM01002143.1, on the reverse strand, counting down.
TTCAACATCCATCTTTCCATTTTTTTTGGTCCCTTTGTCTGTCTGACATCAAGGAGGATGACCAAAATCAGAAAAAGAAGGGACCGGCTCTTCAAAATCAAACCCCTCTACAGCCAGATTATCAATGCTTGCCACTCTCTCTTCCAGCCAGGCAGGGAAATAAGTACTGACGAGAGGATGGTGACAAGCAAGGCCAGAATTGGATTCAGACAGTTCATGAAAGACAAGCCAACCAAGTTTGGATACAAACTGTCTGTCTTGGCTGAGTCTGGATACACATGCACTTCTTTGTTTATCAAGAAAAAAACTGCCAATGTTTAGGGGGAGGGTCTCAGTTACACATGAGTTAAGGACCTAATGGACTTTGTTCTACTGGGAAAAGGTTACCTATATGTTGAACTTTTGCTCAAGCCGAGCACTTTTTCAAAAACTTTTCACACATTGGCTTTCCCAAAACAACACAGAACAATTTACCAAAGAAGGCTGAGAGGGGAGACATGAGGTAGCCTCCTCTTTGTAAAGTGGAAGGACACCAATGTGCAACAGTTTCCACAAAGCATACAGTGGAGACTCCACATGCAGGAGAGTGAAGAAGGCTGGACAGTGACGCTATAAAAACATTCCCATTCCTGATGTTATCAAGGATTATAATAACCATATGGGTGGGGTGGACCTGTCAGATGCCCTCATCCAATATTCCTTTGTTCGAGGTAAGATCTATAATCTAATCTATCTAATCTAGAATAAATTTTAGGATAAAAATGTATTTCTCCTTTGGTTTATCACAGTTTACTCAGGCATAGTAACTGTCACAATGTTACTGACACTGGGAATACATTCTCTGAGGTCTTACATATCCTATGCATATAGACCTGACAGTTGTGGAGCTATTCTTGATTTATTTTGAAAATGTCTGTCTAGGTGAGCCACACCTCCCAGCACCCTAGGGCTTAACAGATTAATGTCAGTGAGCCCAACCTGTTGTAGTCGCTGTTTGAGATCTGTAGGTTTGGCATCATCATGCTTTTTCTCCTGTTTGGCTTCTTTAGGTTGGCTGGTACCCTGGAAAACCTCAAAATCTTCCACAGCTAGACAGGGAGACACATCTGCCAGCTTGTTTCAGGGTGATGGACTTGTTTGACATATTAGTAACTTTCATGGGAATCATCTATCACCCCACAATGGTGTGACTGACTGCTGGAGCTTAACGGTCCCAATCCTGTCTGGAAGCTCCTCGCCTCTCCACCGGGATGAGTTTGCCAATAGTCACCTAATGCATGAGAAATCTGATGACATTTGTGCCTATTATTAAGTCATCACGTTGGCCAGGCTCCACAAGGACGAGCACAATACAGCTCCATATATATAGTCTCCATACAGTTTCCTTTCCCCCTGATACATGCACTTGGGTTTGCTTAGTGTCCCTCCACAGCCTACTAGCACAACCTACGGTGGCCCTGAAGGTCAAAACACCACAACATTTCACAAAACACAACGACAAATGTCCTGTTTTGTCAAATGTTGTTGTGTTTTTGTGAAATGTTGTGTTTTGTCAAATGTCAGGACATTTCGCACACATTATGTACAAATAAGCATGTAAAGACTAAAGTGGGACCTATTAGCAGCAACACTATCTTTAAATAGACTACAGTAAATTACCCCCTAACCCTATGTATGAGTGTGAGAACCTGAAGCTGTGGTGGCCAGCCATTATTTACCACCTGTACTGGACTGCAGCTTCCACTCCTAATGGTGATACAGGTGGGATTGAGGCCAGGTGGCAAAGCATGTTGGACCATGTTCAGGACATCCATCAACATGGCACTCATATCCCTGCTGTGCACATTCACATCTGGTGGGAGAAGCACGGAGCAAGGAGTGGCTGGAACCAGGTACAACATACATGTGTACATACACACTACACAATTTCCACCACAATTGGTACAGCACTGTAAAAGGTAGAGTGGAATTGGGCAATGTGAGATATGACTGATACAAGCTGATACTTGCGCATTAGTGTCTGTTATGGGTAAGTATCAATACTCCTGCGAGTATTAGATGGCCCATACTAGTTTTGTTATAGCCTGATATGTGATAGCAAACTTTACAATACTGTGTTGTGAACAGAGCATTAGCTATCGTTAGCTAACGTCAGTAACACGCAAAGACACCTGCCCAGTTCTCCACTGGTTCTCTTCACACAACTCAATTTCTCACAGATGGTTGTTATTTCTTTTAATTCTTGTCTGTTCCTGGTCTCTTGGACACCAGTGGACATAATTATATGGCTGTGGTACATCATATGCGTATGAGTATGTATTTTCAACCTCTTCAGTGTCAAAACTAGCGTTGGGATCTATATTTATTATTGTTACACTAGCTTGTCCGCTCTCCCTTATGTGACGTCATGTCACTACGAATCTTTCAACTGAACTGAACTATTCAAATCAGCAAAGTGATTTATAATTTCCACCTCTAACAGAGATGAAGACGGAGCAGATATTTTCATATTGTATTTACCACTGTATCATCACCTATGCTCAACACCAGGCAAATGTAAAAATGACATGGCCTTGAGTTGGTATCCAACTGCATCGCTTCCTCTGTCAAATAAGAATAATTTCTACCCTTTTTCTGACTGTATTTACAAGTCAAATATTATCAGAAAAGGACAACATAGTATCTTGTTAGGTCATGTAACACAACTGGATAAGGGAACATAGAAGGTTGAGAATGTGTTGAATGTGAATGTGATGCCCATTTTCTAGAGAGTAGTCTGTCAGCATTGAAATCATTGCTAAGAATAGGCAAATAAGAAATGTCTTTGTCCCAATTGCTTGTTTTGTGTTTGCAGGCACTGAATAGGTTTTCCCTTAAGTCCTTGGTCCCCTAAGATCTGTGACAGCCTGTTGTCTGGCTAGGACTGCTGGTCTCTGATCCACTGGCTTAACACGTTCACACATCCAATGTGCTGTGTTCACAGTCGCTCTGGTGTAGCCACATAGAAAATTGGCTGGGATCAGCCAGGCCTGAAAAGGTTCAGAAGTTGAGATGTGTCCAAAAACGCAGGTCTCCTTGAGACTGTCTGTCACCATCCAAGCCAAGCTTTTATTGATTTGTGGCATTATCTTTCATGCTTCACTTGACATTTGTGGGGCATGGTCAAGTGTAAAACACAAAAGCTAAAACTGACAGATACACATTTGGACACACACAAGTACAATAACACTTAAAGAGACCATACACACTTATCCTCTCTTTTCATGCTTCTGAGATAAGTCAACACACTAGACGCTGCCCTCACACACACACAACCTCATATTAGTCACTGCATAATACAATAAAATACAAAATACAGTCTCGACTTTCTTATTGGCATAACAGAGTACATATGTCCACACACACTCAAATACTCACAGTCACACTATACATGCATATAAACACAAAATATGCACACCAACCCACCCACTCATGCTTTTCTTAGAAGCTGTTGTGCCAGCATTGTGTGGGCTGTGCAGCCTAAAGCTGTTTCTGCATCCTCAGGCTCCTCCCTGCATCCATCCAAAACAATGATAATTAGAACCACCAATTTACTTTTATTTGTATTTTTTTACAGAAGAGTTGACAAAGCATTTTGCTTCATATTCATTCAGCTGCCCAGGACATTGAGTCCTCTACTGTAGCCCATTGAGCAGGAGCCTGGCGTTCAGTGTGTAGCTTAAGGCCACCTCGACAATAGTTGTTGGCATTGTTGAGTTGAGTTGTTGGAGTCTTTTAAAGAGGGAGAGGTGAAGTGTTTTCTCTGGTTTTAGGAAGGAAAGTGTGAGAGCTACTATTTACAGTATTTGAGACGTTTGATTCGGCTTGATGTCTTGTATACAATGATCCCTCTGTGCAGCAGTATTAACTGTGTTGTGTTTGTCTCTTTCAGGACAGATGAGCTCTACCACACACAATGGACCTCACACAACCTTTCTTGCTTTTTTCTGAGGTTTGCTGTGTTCCAAGTCAGATCCACCAAGCTCTCTTAACTGCACAAACTTATCATAAATCGCTTGTTTCAACTTGATGAATACAACCTGTTCATGGGGAGGTGATTTTAATCATTAGCATAATTGACGCCCCCAAATTGCTAGATAAGGCTACCTGTTTTGTTCTAGCCAAGCTATGCTTTAGGGCACAGCTAATGGGGATCCTAACAAATAAACAAAAGTACAAGGACAACCCTGCCTTTATACCTATCAGGTTGGGCAACAGTGTTAAACCACGGTGCTGCATGTGAATCTCCCTAAAGAGTGGGTGCCAGGACCTGGGGGGAGAGTTCAAGTTTTGTCTTTAAAACGATAGATGGCACCATAAGGTTCTGTATTCTTCAGATACCTGAATGATTGATAACCTGATTCAATGCTTGAGGAAGGCAAAGTACCTTACCACTATTAATATTTGCAAGGGTTACTGTCTGGTCCCCTTCACCCAGCAGTCCAGAGAGCTGACAGCGTTCAGGACACCATGGGGGCTGCTCCAATTCATAAAATGGCAAAATGGTGTAACCCTCTAGAGGCTCATGGATCAGGTACTGTGTGATGTGTATACCTTGAGCACATTGTCATGTACAGTGCTACATGGGAAGAGTCTCTGGAACAATCCCTTAATGTGTGCCTTTGTCAAGACAAGTGGCCTGCTACTAAAAGGAATCATTTAGAATTAAGTTGGCCCTCAACTTCTTCAAATACTACCTTCTTGGAATTCATTTTGGAGACTGGCCATAAAGTCATTTAGTGGGTGGAACACCTGTTACATCCCAGAATGAGTCCAGTGAACTTACATACAATAGTGAAATGAATGACTGGGTAACATCAACACAAGGCTTTGTCCAAGCCATCAAACCTGATACAGGAACATTTCTCACTACATGTACAGCATGTTTGTTTTTTGAGTCTTTGCCTGCATTCCACCATACAGATGGATATAACAGTAATGTTTTAATTAAAAGCATTTGTGCTACAAAAATGTTAAACTCTGCTGCCTTAAAGTGCTGTGCTGCCTAGCATTGCCTAAATATTTGATTTTATTTGAATGAATTGAATGAACATGTAATCAAACAAACTGTCATATTTGAGATGTATGACACTCAATGGAGCAGATCCTATTTTTATTTGAAAGACAATATATCTTGGTATGTCTCTCTAACCAGTGGTGACAGCTCAAACATTGCACCAGCATACAAAAAGTGAATCAGCCAAGGTCTCCATTGAAATCAGTCCCTTTGAACTTGTTGCCTGATGTTATTTTGTGAGAGAAAAATGATTCAGGAATTTCTAAATCTATGTCGCTCTATTCACTTCCAATCTAATGCAATCAGCAAAGCCAAGCATATCCATGCTTTCATCCTTTTGATCAGAAGGAAAAACAATTTATACTTTTTCATTTCGGAGGCAGTGTGAAATGAAAGCAGAATAAAGGAGAGTCAGTAGAAAGGGCAGAAGACAGAGAGAGATGGGAAACGGTGGGGTGTTAGCGAATGGATGAAAAGCACTGAGCAAATTTCATTAAAGTGATCCATCACAAATGTGCCCAGCACACAACACACACACACACACTCACTCACTCACATTTACAGAATTACATGCCTCAAAGAACCACTCTGTAGCTCCTAGAAGCTGCTAACTTGGTTGGTTTTCCTGTAGAGTACAATTGAATTTAGTCCATAGATTAAACAAAAGCTTCAAACCTAGAAAGGATGTGTAGGTATTACCATATATATAACTCCGGCAGAGCGGACATCCTCGCATTACCGCATCACCTACAGTGTGAGGGGTCCATGGTGAAAGGGCTCCCTTGTACACAAATTACAACCATTATCCCCCCAAGGATCAATAAGTGTTATCTTATTATTATAACCAATATGTAATTTTTTGCAAATTAGATATAAACCATATTACATGTTATCCTAAACTAGTGGTTCTCAACAGGGGCATTCAGAGAATGTTGTGGGGCACTAGAAGCAATATTTTTGCTTTTTTATTTTTTTTCTGTCCTGAGCTTTATGATAGGCTGTGTAAAAAAAAAAGGCAATTTTTTGGAGCAGATTGGCCAGAAACTGAATGTTGTGCTTCTATTACCCTACGCATTATACGCTAGCTTGTTAGCTGTGTAGTCACCCCCTTAACGTAGCGTTAAGATGTTGTTGTCATAGAAACAAAACCCACATGCAGTTTTTTTTTTTTCTCTCACCACAAGCGTTTCATCCCAGCGCTCCCCAGCACCCTGCCAGAAAAAAAACACAAGAAAAAAACGCTGTGTGGAGACAGGCCCAGCGCCCTGCCAGCAAAAAAAAATGCTATATTGACACAGACCCTTAGACCAATGCCACTAGACGAGATGGTATCGTTTCCATAGCAAGGACTCAGCTTTCTTTCTTTCTTTAGCGCAGCTCCATGCTGCAGGACAGGACGTCAGAGTATCATCTATAAAATTTCACCAACACCAGGGCGTTTACTGTGTCATCTCAGGAAAATGAACGCTCTCTTCCTTGGTATTCCCCGTAGAGGAAATTAAGAGTTTGGCCTCTTGAAAGCATTCATTTCTCCCAAGGATACACTGTGAACGCCATGATATCACTGTGGTTACAAATGTAGCTACAAGAGGGATACTCTGTCGGACCTCCTGTGAAAGCAACTTAGCGTCTATCATCCAGACACACACTGTAACACTATTCAATTCAAGTGACTTTATTGCATACACGACAACGTTGCCAAAGCATATTAACACAAACTTTACAATCATCATAAACATAAAGAAATACATTTCTAAAACAATATTAAAACCAGAATAGCACAAAACAATGTCAGACCAAACTCCATTCAAAAATCTGCTGAATTAATTCTGCCAAAAAGTTACATGCAGTCAGTATTCTATTGAATATCTTATTGAATATCTTATCTAAGTCTTCATACCTTCTCCCACCAATGCACTTCCAAGTTTGTTCAAATGAGGCCATGAACCCCTCACGTCTCAAGGAGCACCTTATGAAGATCCACCCGGACAAGGCAGACAAGGAGCGTCCGTTCTTCCAGGCCCTCAAAGAGAAGCATGGTAGGAGCACCATCAGCAGTCTCTTTCTCTTTCTCTCATTCTGACCAGCCAGAATGATAGTGGGCTAGTAGCGTCGTATAACATCTCCCTGCTGATAGCCAAATGTGGACAGCTGTTCACAATCAGAGAGAAGTTGGTGCTCCCTTCCATAAAAGAAGTAATCTCTACTGTGATGGAGGTGCTGAAATCCATCCCACTCAGCAATGACACTGTGGCACGGAGGATAAATGAAATGGGTGCCAATACAGAGGAGCAGCTGTGTGCCATCCTGCGGGACTCTCCATTCAGCCTTCAGCTGGATGAGACAATAACGCTCTGCTGGTGGCCTATATCCGCTATAGGGCCTCCAACACTCAAGAGATGGCTGAGGAATTTTTGTTTTCCAAATATCTGGAAACAGACACCAAGGGCCAGACCATTTTTAATGCGCTTTATGCATATCTACAGGAGAAGTCAATCCCAATCACCAACATCCTCGCATGCGCCACTGATGGTGCCCCCTCCATGGTTGGCAGGTACCGTGGCTTCACCGTACTGCCGAAGGAGCAGGTCCCGCATATCCTCACAGTCCACTGTTTCTTGCACCATCATTGTGCCCAAAGCTAAAAGTCCCCCTCTCCACAAGTCTCTCAATGTTGCAGTTAAGGCAATAAACAAAATAAAAGTCCATGCCCTGCATGACAGGCTGTTCCAACAGCTGTGTCAAGAAAATGATGAGACCTTTGAGCGTCTTCTTCTCCATACTGATGTCCACTGGCTCTTAAAAGGAGACCGCCTTGCTCGTTTTTGTGAGCTGTTTGACAGCATCGTGGAGTTCCTGGAGGAGGTTGATGCAGCTCTCGGGGAAAAGGTGTCATCCAGCTGCTGCAACATCATTCTTTTTTGAAATGATGAACCAAGTCACCCTAAAGCTCCAAGGAAATGGCCTTACTCTGGTCCAGTGCATGGCAGTCATCCACAGTCCCACCTCCAGGCTGGATCTGTACAGGCAGAGCTTAGGCAGGAGGCAGTTTGTTCATTTCTGACCAAGGTGATTTACTATTTTTCAGAAACAACGCTAAATAGATATAATAGACCCACTATTATTATAATTAATATATTTTATTAATATATTATATTTACATTATGTTGTAATGTTTATTATATTGACTTGTCTGAAAATATAGGTTTATATATGCATTATAAATATAAAGAAACATTTATTAGTAGACTAATTAGTAATAAAATAACCAGTTCAAAATCGAATAGTCTAAAAATAATTTGGTGGTTACACTCATTGCAGGTGTCTGAGGCTCTTACCGATGACCGCCTCCTCATTTACACCGACCACCTGAGGATGGTTAAGGCCGACATGGAAATCTGCTTCAGGGACCTCCTGAAGCTCTATGTTCCTGTCTGGGTGCTGCAGCCCTTTCAGGCCTATGTGACCAAATGCGAGTCCACTATCCAGGAGCATCTTGTCGACATCCAATGCGACGACGAGGCCCAGGCTACTTTCCGCACCTCTGGCTGGGGCAGCATGTGGGTCAAATATGCCCAGCGTTACCCAGCTCTCTGGGAGAAGACCAGGCTGCTGCTTCCTGCTTTCCCAACAAAATATAGTTGAGCAGGGATTCAGCCAGGTCCTCCACATGCAGTCCAAATACCGCAATTGCTTGGACTTGATGGCCACAGGCACACTACGACTGGAACTTCTCTGCAACCGGCGATGAAGAAACTGGCAGAGAACCACCAAGCGCAGGACTTTCAAAGCAATTTAGCTTGTTTCCTTGTAAAGTTAAGATAAATCTTTCTTGTTTTTTTCCAGTAGCCTCAGACTTTTTCCTTGGTAGGCTGCTCTTGTTTTCCTTTGGAACAATTAATATGCTTCTTGTTTGGCATTTCTCATTGGCTGCTACACCTAATTAAAGTCAAATTTCTAACCGTTGCATTCGTTTAACACTCATGAATATAATTTCTGTTCACATGGCTTTTTTGCTCCCTGGGAAATTAATGATAATGATATTCCAATGGTCCAGTTAAAATCAAATGTTATTTGGCATTCAATGACATGCTTTGTTAATGAAATAACACATAATAATAAATAAATAACACATACACAATAAATATATAATATAAATAATAATAATAATAATAATCAACATTAATATTCAGGGAAGACAATTAGCCAACATTTCATTTGATGGGGGCGGTAAGGGACCTGGATAATGGATAGAGGGGGTGCTGGTCCATAAAAGGTTGAGAACCACTGTCCTAAACAAACACTGCTTCATTGCAAAGTAAAAATAGTTACTTACAACTCAGAAGAAGGGGAGATGAAGGGTTCAGCCAAATGAAGAATGGGGAAGACAGTGGGCCAACCACACAGTGTTTAACAGTGCTAAACTAAACTAACCAAAATAAAACCTGAATGCCGGACTATCAGCACCTCCAACCCAAAATCAAAAGTAAAGTAACTGCAATGTAACAAAAACTGGTCTCTTTTATCTTTCTGCCTTCTCTCCATTATAACCTGCACACTCAATGAGCTCAGGTGATCTCTGATAGGTAAATATGGACTATTCACCTATCCTATCAGAGGTTCTGGGAAGAGGAGAAGACAAGAAGACTTTGGAACAAACAAGAGCAAGAGAACGCCAGCAGAGGGTGCTCATAACATACGGAGTTTGAAATATGGGACAAATGGAATGCATCTCTCAGTCTGACTGCACAAACTAAGTTTTAGAACTGTCCTCGATGTCCCTTATACTGCTGTCATTGTGCCTCCAGTTTCTCCTCTTCTCTTGCAGTCTGCAGTTCAGCTGCATATTCACCGTCTATGTTTTGTGCTTCCATACTGACTTTCTCCTGTCCTTCCAGACAGTTATGCCTTACCTATCCAGCTCTGCTGAGTTGCCAGCTCCCACTGACCACCAGACCTTCTCACCTGCATCCTCAGCTGCTTCCCATTAAAAATAACAGTCAAGTCAGTTTTATCTGATAACAAATTTAATTTAATAAAACCTTCAGGCTACTTTAGTTGGTTGAAACTTAGGTGAAACTAAATTGAGGCAATTGAGGTGAATGATGTAAGCACTGCAACACACTTGAAACCAGAGGGCATTTCAAGCCATGCTTGAAACTTGTCTGAAACTCAGCTGCAACAGTTTCAAAACTCTCAGCTTCGTTAAACTAGTTTCACACAAGAGCCAATCAAAACGCTGATGACATGTCAGATGATGTCAAACTATCGTTGATCCGGTATCATTTCAACCGATTTCATCTGATTGATTTCAAATCGACAACGGCTTATCACCAAATGAACAAAACAATAAAACAGAAGATCTCTCGGAAGCTTCAGAAGGAGATTATCCTCAGACTTTTTTCATTTTGTCAACAAACAAATGTGAGCTAGGCAAAGTGTGTTTACATTGCATTGCATTACATATAGTTAACGTTAACATGACGGTTGTTTGAACATTTTGCTAACATGTGTTGTCTGTTTTGTTAGCTAATCTTCTGAAATCTGCTGCCGTTTATCTATGTATCTATGATCTATGTAATGTTAGGTTATTACATTCTTCCTCTCTTGACACCCGCTTAATTTTACACAGAGCGGAGAGTTCTTTGGGACCCAAAGGATGAAACCTATTACAAAAGGGGAGACAGGGATGCAGTCCTGGATGAACTTGCTGCTCTACTCGGACAGGATGAGCAAGGCATCAGCTACAACCATAAGTGGCTACTTAAGGTTCTATGTGGAGTTTTCATAAAGTCCTTGTTATTAATGACACTGGTGGCTGTTAAGTGAACTGCAGTCAGCATCCTATTGCTCGCGCTTACACTCCGTAGACGTGAGCAAGCATCCTGCATCGGCCAAAACAGTGACTTTACATACACAAGACTGAACGTGATTTACACTCATATTTAGAATAACGTTACTATCTGTAATGTTCCTATATTTTATTTGGACCACTGGCTCCATGATACTGGGTCATTGCGTGATATGGGTGCCTTTTGTGTCCCCGAGAAACAATCAGCAGTAAAATGATTATAAAAACAATTATATATTTAATTTGAAATTAATTTGATTACTATGTCTTCTCCCCTTAAAATAAAATCAGATTTAAGTCAAATAATTGCTATTTAAATCAGTTAAATCACTTTTATGCTAAAGAGGGTGAAGTATTCCACCAGTCCCTCCCTTTGATCTTTTTACTTGAGTAGGACTTTTAATTTGTAAAATGTAGGCAACATGTTCAGAATTTCACATTTAAATATTGTTTTAAGTGTTTATTAAGTGTTTATTGCTAAACTGTATTTTTGTTAAAAATATATTTTATTTAAAAAAAAAAAATATATATATATATATATACACATTTATCGGTCCCCCTAATGGTGCGTTCCACAAATGACATGAAGTTGCATGATATCTCTACCAGGAATCATTGCAGCTCACAGACAAGTAACTTTCACTCATTTTGAATGTGCTGTTTTTGACGTTTTACAAAGTTTGACCAAGGGGTAACAGCGTCAACACTGTTACCATATTTAACATATAATCTTAAACAATTCTTTACATTTCACATTCCTTGCACGCAAACGAGACAGATCGTGTTGAACAGTACTTTTGCTGTCGGAGCATTGACGTTCCAAACTGAAACGTTAAAAAAGCACAGCGTCTCCAAGAAACACGTCCTGTGCCAGGCGCGTGGCCGGCAGAGCAGCCCTCCTACCCGCAGTGTTTCAGCGCCAGGCGCCAAACCGAAGCAGTGAAGAGTCAGAAACGATAATAAAATTTAACACTGCTTATAATATAGCCAAAGAAGAGCTACCTTCTACCTAAGTTCCAGATTATTAGGGTTGCCATCGAGTATAATACAGGATCATCCCGTTCTGACAAATAAAATGCACTGTCCCCTACTGAATCAATACGGGATGCGATTTGTCCTGTATTTTCGTGCACACCCTACGTACTATAATGTACGGAGCCCCGGAGTGGCCATAGAGAGAAAAAAAAAAATATTTCGAGGCCACGGTTTACTACATCAAGGGCTCCAAATGCTATTGCGTGCGCACGAGATACAATTCGTTACCATGTTTTGGTTAATTTGTGCGCACAAGATACAATTCGTTACCACGCTTTGATTAATTCGTTACCATGTTTTGGTTAATTCGTTCACACGTCTTAATCCAAGTATACCCACCATGCGTAAAGACGCACACAACTCATTCATCAACACCGTTAGCTATCCCCTAAATACAAAAAAGAGCTATTTGCCAGCTGTTTATATATGCTTTTTCTTTTTTACATTTCACATTATGACAGGGCTCCAGGTTGCGACCAAAAATCTGTCAAGTGCGACTAAATATTTTCATTGGTCCTGCACCTGAAATTTAGCAGGTCTGATTTTAAAAAAAAGTATAAAAATACCAACTGGGTGTGCAGACATTTGCCTTTGAACAAATAAAACATATTTTCAGTAGATTACTTTGTTAGCGTATAGGGATTATCTTGCACATTGTACGTCTCTCTGTGTGTGTGTGTGTGTGTGTGTGTGTGTGTGTGTGTGCATGTGTAAGACCGCGTCTTGTACTCCTCACACTATCCCCTAAATACAAAAAAGACCTATATGCCAGCTGTTTATATATGCTTTTTCTTTTTTTCTAAAACATTCAGTAACTCCATTGTCTATGGGTTTGCTCTCTTACATTCTAAATTAATCATGTTCATGCATTAACCTTGGACCTTTACTCTAATATTTGCATAGTTTTTAACCTGCCCTAATATGCCTTCAGGGCAGAAGGTTGGAATAAGCTATGATTGTCTGGCAAGTTGTCAGAAAACGGACTGAGGTTTTTAGGCAAACTCTTATGTGTGACACATTACAGATACAAGTGCCTTACGCACTGTTTCTCTGTTTGCTCTGTTTCGTCATTTTCAGCCGGTCCCGCGTGAGGTACATGTTTAACAGGAACTCCTTCTCTAGCTCGAGCGGTATTTGGTGTACGGGCACCACTTGTTCCTGGAGGAGCTCGCGTAAGGCACATGTATGTGTAACGTGGCACACATACGAGTTTGCCGAAAAACCTCAGTCCGTAAATACTCTTTTTTGTATTTAGGGGATTGTGGGAAATTTTATTCACCAAATGTGGTATAATATTGATGAATCAGTATTGAATCATTGCAGGGTAAGGTCAGAGAGGTCAAATAAGTCATAATCAATATTATAGTATTAGGTATAAGTCAATCAAAGTCAATCATATTGATAATGGTCAGGTTCAGTCAGGTTCAGTCATAATCAGGAAACTGTGGTCTGGCTCAGAGCAGGCTGAAAACATCACAGAAATTGGGCCAAGGTCAGCAGGTGGTTATACAACTTCGGGCCCACAGAAGGAGGGGTGAAATGGCTATAAAAGAAGATGTGTGCGTTGGATTGTCAGTTACTTCATGGACTGACTCAGGTGTGTGTGTGCTTGTACGCTTGACTGTTGGTTGCTCCATGAACTAACTAGGGTTTGCTGTACTTGATTTGTCAGTAAACTCTATTCATATTTGAACTCTTTTAACTCAGTTGAATTATTTTTGAGTATTGAAGTGTACTTAATAGTGTGGTGAAAATCCTGAAGACATCTGGCCCATCTTTGGGATTTTTTCTACCACAGGATAGCTAACGGTGTTGTTGAATGAGTTGTGTGCGTCTTTACGCATGGTGGGTATACGTGGATTAAGACGTGCACACGAATTAACCAAAACGTGGTAACGAATTAATCAAAACGTGGTAACGAATTGTATCTCGTGCGCACGCAATAGCATTTGGAGCCCTCGATGTAGTGAAACGTGGCCTCGAAATATTTTTTTTTCTCTCTATGGCCACTCCGGGGCTCTGTACTAATGCATACACTCTTGGAATAACGCTCATGAATTACGCTCATTATTTTGAATAAAAAACAGTACTGGTGTATTGGTAGAAAAATACCAGGATTATAAAGACAACATATGCCTCTTTCACCATAGGTTACAGCAACTTTAAAACTGCACCCAGGTAAGATGGCTGCCATATGGTTCCATCCCAGAATGGCAAGTCTTTATGTTCTATGTGACAGGCAAGTTGTGTGTCAGTCAATGTTATTGTTGCCCTGGTTATGGAGACTCAGACACACATTTTTCTTTAAATGTCGGGGAATACCTCCAGGTCAAGTCCGCCCATAAAAAGAGGCTGTCCAAATACAGATCTGGGAGGGGGGTAGAGAGAGAAGTCACATTCACAAAGTTCACATTACCCAGATAAATTAGCAATTATTTTGTTTCTCCACATATCCCTCACTCTGGAACAGGATGTTCTTTATTTCAGTGCCTACATCCAGGAGAGTTGTTCTGATCAGTTTGACAGTAAAAAAAAAAAAAAGGAATTTCTTTTCACAAATAAATGTATTGTTCAGTCATCCACCATACTGGTCTCTGTGGTCTATTTCTGGGTTTAACAATGGGTTCTTGCTTCTTCCAACTATACCACAGTTTATTTTGACAGACCAAACATTTTGCCCATGTCTATGATCTGATGTTTTAATCCGTAATATAATTGATGCAACTGTGCTTTACTCTTATTGACTCTTTATTTCCTTTACATTCATGTTGAGAGTTGTAGAGGACTTTGAAACTGATGCAAAAAAGCACAAATTGCAGGAAATGAATTGTTTGACACTTAAAATCTCATGGGGGAGGACCCCCGCTTGATTTGTATCAAGACAAGAGAGACCAAAGTACTCTTCATACATGTATAATCTACAACTATTTCTAGTATGTCTGTAGCAGGGTAGCACAACAACCAATACATTTAGAAGAAGAAAACCGTAATAAAATATTAAGTTACACAGCCTGAGATGGCACGATACAGTTTCTTGTCACTTCAAGCTGTCTTTTGTCCAAAGCAATGCAAAAACCGATGATTTAAGTTGTTTTAAATTTAAACTTTTCAAAACTGAAAAGGCGCCCATTTTGTGGAATGACCCTACTAACTAGCTTGCCATTTGCAAATTACTTTATCAGCTAACGTTACGAAGCTAGCTAAGTTACAGCTAGTTGGCCGCCCTGCCTTGCATCGCTCTTGGCTAGTAGTAAGCAATCGTTAGTTACATCTTTACTTTGTACCGTTACATCATTTACTGTTGGCTAAAATCAACACTGTTTGTCATCATACTTAAGTTAGTATCATGGATCATGTTAGCTGGTGAATTAATTTGGCAACCTAGCCAACTTTTGCTAGCGATAACGTTAGCGAGCAACCAAGCTATGGTTAGCCAGCTAGCTGTAACTTAGCTACGCTGCATGGATCTGACGTTGGTTGCTTCGTAACGTTAGCTGATAAAGTAATTTGCAAATGGCAAGTTAGCCACTTTACCAGCCATATCAGCCCTGGGAGTCTGGATGAATAGCTGACGTTATCCACGTTATCAAGGCAGTATTTTTCTATGTTAGCTAGCTAGCAATTTGTCCGTGTTAGCAAGCAAGCTACATGGACTTTGTGTTGTACTCTGTGTTGTGGTGGGTGCTGGTCATTTGTTGATGTTAGCGGATTCTATTTCTGAAACGATAGTGTTGCACACTGTTGGGGAGCTGTAGGGGAACTGAAGAGAGGCAAGGCCCTTGGGAGCGAGCATAAACGTCACATCCTTTGGATTTTCCTGGAAAAAACGTCCTTTACATAGACATTTTTTAAGTTACCGACAATCCATTCGCAGATAGGCAATACAAAGCGATTAATACATGTAATTTGCTACACATAGTACCTTTAAAACATTCATTTACAAATCTTATGATGTGTGATAAAGTAATCAAAAAAGTAACCCAGTAGCCTAGGTGAAATGATTAACATTGAGCTGAAACATGATGTGAAATATACATACAACTGTGTTCCCTTGGGCAATTTTCATTCCCATTTTAATTGCTTATCATTGGGTCATGAATTTAAAAATTAAATCTGTAATCAGTTTTTCTGCTTCAACTCGCCAGTCTAGGGGTGGTCATAATAAGAGCTCACTGCACTATATTAACTGTTTGCCCACTCCCCAAATCCCTGTTCTGTCACCTGCCCCTCTAAAATGTGGCCTGTTAAATGCCCGACCCCTTGCCAAGTCCTTTATTTGCAATGATTTTATTACTGCTAATTGCCTGGACTTCTTTATGGCTACTGTGGAGACCTGGCTCACTCCTTGTGATACTGTCCCCTTAATCGAGGCTACTCCTGTTAACTTTTCTCATATTCATCTCCCCTGGTGTTTGGGGGCGGGGTGGTGGCACTGCTGTCATCCATAGAAATAGTGCTCTTTTCTGTCTTTTAGTTCTTGTAACTCTTTTGAAGTTTTAAGTTTCTTAATTTCTGGTCCAGTTCCTCTGCTTTGCATACTTTTATACAGACCTCCTAAGCTAAATGGTTTTATTCATGAATTTTCTGAGCTCCTCTCTCTCCCCAAATATGATAGAGTACTCATCCTTGGTTACTTCAATATCCATGTATATTGTCCTTCTAACCCTCTTTTCCATGATTTCCTGGATCTCATTAAGTATTGCTTATATTGCTCCTCTTAAAATCAGAAAGAAAAAGCGTAATCCTTCTCCATGGCTCAGTGAGCATACGCAGGCCCTCAAGAGACAATGCAGGAAAGCTGAACGTATATGGAAGGCTAATATGTTACAAGTCTCCCTCTCTCCACATCCTGAGAAGTCACATGGTCAACTATCAGACTGCTGTCAAAGAGGCAAGATCAGCCTATTTCTCCAGTTTGATTTCCAGAAATTTCCATAACTCCAAAGTCACATTTAAGGTTATTGATTCTGTTGTGAGCGGTTCCTCAACCGCTACTACTGAACTTTGCCCTGAATTAGCAGAGGAATTTCTGAATAATTTTGTTAAAAAGGTGGAGAATATTAGGACTCTGATTGTTTCACACGTGTCCTATCTGTCCCCCCCTAAAACTATGCAGTGCTGACTCAATTTCAGCCAATTTCCCTCTCAGTCCTAGAAAACCACTGTCTCTCATATTAAATCCTCTTCCCAGCTCGATATTATTCCCTTTAAACTTTTAAAAGGCGTATTGCCCACTGTCAGTCAGTGCATCTAATCAATTATTAATTGCTCCTTGGCCACTGGTATTTTTCCTTCTTATTTTAAACATGCAATTATGCAACCCATGTTAAAGAAACCTAATCTTGATCCGCTCAGCAGTTACCGACCTATTTCTAAAATATCTTTCTTATCTAAGGTGTTGGAGGAAGTTATGCCTCTCAACTGATTGCTTATATCAGTGGTAACAGTATTTTTGATAACTATCAGTCAGGTTTTAGAGCTCTACACAGTACTGGGACGGTCTTAATTAAGGTGACAAATGACTTACTCCTTGCTGCAGATAAAAGTGAAAGATACAGTAGTCCACTTCATCCTTCTACAGCATCTTGAAACTTGGGTTGGTCTAAAAGGGTCTGCTCTAAACTTATTACGCTCCTATCTGTCTAATAGAACTTTTTGTGTTGTTGGAAATTCCCCATCTTTTGTTTCCCATTTCACTCATGGAATTCCTCAAAGGTCAATCATGGGTCCGTTTCTGTTTACCATTTATATGCTGCCCTTGGGGTCAGGTCATTAATACACGTAATGTACAGTAATGTTATGCTGACAACACCCAGTTATATGTCCCATTACAATCCACTAATCACAGCAGGTTAACTCAACTTACCGCCTGATATCAATGCTGGACTTCTCAAAACTTCCCCAAACTTAACGATGACAAAGCGACCCAATTCTTTCAGTCAGATAGTCTGCAATCTTGGAACCCTATTACATAACATTAAGCCAACTGCAAGAAATGTGGGTGTTTTATTTGATCCTGGCCTTTGTTTTGATGACCAAATGAAGAAGGCTGTTCAGTCAGGTTTCCTTCAACTTAAGTTAATTTCAAAATTTAGATCCTTTTTAGCCTTTGTGGATATACACAGGGTTGTCCATGCCTTTATGTTTTTTCCATCTAGATTTCTGTAATGCCCTCTACACAGGTATTACTCAGGTTTCCCTCTATTGCCTTCAATTGGTTCAAAATGCTGCTGATTAGATCGGCTGATAGTGGCTTTCTGGTCGTTCTCAGAGCCCGACTGATGACTAAGGGCTATCTGGCTTTTGCAGTCCGGGCCCCCAAACTCTGGAATGACTTACCTTCTGAGATAAAGTTTGCTAAATATATCACTGCTTTTAAACCACTTCTTAAAACTTTTTTTTAAAAAAGCTTTTATCTCTGTGTGAATTTAATTTAATTTAATTGTATCTATTTATATTTTATTATTGTTTTACTTACTTTGTAACACTGTTAAGAAAAGCGTTCCATAAATAAAATGTATTATTTATATTTTTATTAGAATGAAAAGCTATGTACTTGGAAATGCAAAAACTTAAATCTAAATTTATTGTAGTGTTTGGCATTTCATTCTGATAAAGCAGATGCAAATTTTAATTACAGTAGCAGCACTAAAAAATGTCCCACCCTGCTATAGGGGTGTGCTGATTGTAGGGGGTGCTCAGTTTACACTCGACAATGCACAGATAAACCCAATACTGCACTGTTGTTGTCACGCTGCATTCAGGTTTTTCTGGAGTTAATATACCATGTACACTACAGATGTTTGACTGATGAATGTGCTGCCACTGTGACCCGGCCCCAGACAAGTGGAAGAAAATGGATGGATGGAAATAAGACAATAACACTTTAGATCAGTCTTTTCCAAACTTAGGGTCGCAACCCAAAATGGGTCACAGACCCGTTTTTATTGGGTCGCCAACGGGCAGATTAAAATGCACAACAATGCTATGATATGTGAATTCATTATCCAAATTAAAATAGAAGAAGAGCTTTCTTTTTTGCTACGCTGGTCTGTTCAGTTCAGATGCTCTGTGCAGGGCTGTTTACTCTCAAACAACACTGTTGCAGCCAGAATCAAGGACATGGCAGCGGACATTCAAAAGTCAGTTACAGAGGAAATATTGGAGCACAAAATATTTTCACTGCAGCTAGATGAGTCTGTTGATGTTGCTGGGATTCCCCAGTTAATGGTCTTTGCCAGATACATCAATGCTAAAGATATCAAGGAGGAGTTCCTGTTCTGTGACCTGCTGCACAAAACAACAGGGGGAGAGGATATTTTCAGAGTGGTGGACACAAATTTGAAAGACCTCAAATTGGAGTGGATTAACTGTTTTGGAATTTGCACTGATGGTGCCAGGAGCATGACTGGGTGCAGGTCTGGTTTTGTGGCTCATGTTCTAGAGTGGTCCCAAAAGTGAAGGTGACACATTGTATCATCCACAGGGAAGCTTTGGCAGCAAAGCAATACAGCGTGACCTAGGAGAGGTTTTGATATGGTTGTGAGCATTTAAATTAATTATATATTTCTCTCTCTCTCTCTCTCTCTCTCTCTCTCTCTCTCACACACACACAGGGTTTGTTTTGATGATAAGAGGAGAGGTTGGAGAGCTTGTTAACTGTGAATGATGAGTTATTTTTGTTTATAAAGTTTAGTTTTGAAAGCTTTTCTTTTTGCCTTCAGCAGAACTCCTGATGGACTCGTCGCAGTTGTTTGTCATTCTCATGGCAAGGTAACGTTATGGACATTATTTACGATGATAATGCGGAGAAATCGCGGGAATTTTGCAAAACTGCAAGCTGGACCTGAACTGCTGAAGTACACATCTCTGACTGGATTACTTTACCTGATCAAAACATGGATTATTTTTTATTTGCTTTACTGAAAGGAAAAGCGTGTAAAGGCATGAGGTGAGCTGACAACAAGTGATGTTAATAGAGAGGTGTCGTGCCAAGTTACGTCCCCCTGCCAGATTCGGTATCCCCTGGCCGCGGGAGCGCACGTTCATTCAGCGAGAGTGGAGTTACAATACTATGCTTTCGCATGCTCGAATATGGAGCTGACTTACATTACAACGCCTCGATTTCACCTAAGTATGCTAAATGAAAAGTAGCAACATGTGTATTGTTCAGATCACACCTAAAAACATTGGTGAATGTGGAGAAGTTGGACTGTCACAAAATGTATCCCACCTCTATAATGCACAGATGATACTATCAAGTGTTTTGTTTTGTATATATTTCAGATCACAACTAATAACATTTGTCAATATGGATAATCCTCTTTCCTATAGGGGGATACTTATTCTCTCAGACTGCATTTTCCCTCCGTGTATCCCCTGAAACACACATAAGGTGGAACCACTGCAAACAAACGTCACACTGAATCTGGAAAACATAGAGTTTGGGTTTAAAATAAGATTTCTTCAGTAAGAAGCTGCACATTTTCATTCTCATGTTTAATATATTTAATGTGGAGCTAAAACAATATTAAAATATTAGTCCTCGGTAAAACAGAGGAATCCAACCTAACTCTAAGATAATTCTTAATAACTTCATAACATTTAATTTCATATTTATATATCACAGTTGTGTATAGCCTTTTGCAGGTTAACTGTAGTGTTTTGGACTAGGAAGAAAGGAAGAAAAAAACAGAGCATGCCTGCCTATTCTCTTGTCATGTATCCAATTCTTTGGATTGACAAAACCTTCCCTGTCCCTGATAGAATGTTACTTACCACTCTGGAGGAGAGTGACGGCGATTTTCAGCATGTGTTTGGTGATGTCCTCTTTTGTAGCAGGAAACCTCACTGTTTCTTTTTTCAAGAGCTGTTCTGTGAACTGAAAAATACATTTTAAGATGATTACATTAAAGAGGTTCCACATCTGTACCTGTCACCTTACGGAGACATACATCTGCTGTCAGTGAATAGCTTCTTTGTTTTAGCCATTGGTTGTGTAAAAAACATGTTGTTTGTTTTGTGTAACATTTTTTACTGAACAATTGTGGTATAATAGAGTAATGTGAGGGTGATGACACAGCTCAGGATAGTAAACGTACTTTCAAGGCAAAGACGCCACATGAGGTACTGTCAGACTGTTTCGCATGTGGGACAGTGTCACGTGTCCACCTTGAGACGTTGCATCCCTTTCTTCGCATGAATGCCCTGAAGAAAGACAAAAAATAATATTATTAAAATTTTATGTGTTGCAATTATGACACACACAAACAGAGTCAATGCCATGTTTTTACAACCAAAACTTTAATGTCAATTTTGAATTAACAATGGACATACTTAATTACACATTGAAATGTTAATAATGATGAATTTATCTATCCTTACCTTGTTGTTTCCAAACATCTTTTGATGTTTTGCTTAGACTCCCCCATTGAGTCCAGGAACAAGGACTTCTTGTGGGTAGATGACCTACACAGTAAAAATAAAAAATCACACATTATTCCTGTACTCACTCAAGTGTATTATGAAACATATGCACTGCTTTTTCTTCTGTTATATGATATAGTCACAGATTTATATGATGTTTTGTGTGTTTACCGCTAGTGTCCAGTGGTGATGCTCATTTATAATTCCCACAATGATGTCATACTCCAGAGGTTTAATCTGAAATTGAACAAAAAAGGTTGTTGGAATCGAATTGTCCTCAAAATATAAACTGAAAAGTGAAAAGAAATTAATAGAATGAATTCCTAATAAAAAGTTGTACTATGTCTCTTGAAATAGTTAATATTTAAATGTATGTAAAATATTTAAAGCAAATTGATATTTCTTATATCATGGGAATCTGTAATTAATCAGAATCTGAGAGTACATTCTTAACAATCATTATACCAATACGGACCTTGAGTCTTGGAGTCTTTTGGTTCCACAGTGCAGTCATTGCAAAGGAGTCAATGAATGCTGCTTTTGCAGTATTCTGGCAATTATGCTCACGCACCATGATCGCCAGATATGCATTAATGGACTGTGAAGAAAACAAACAATTATGATATTGTTTTCCAGAAACATACATTGATCGCTCTATAGCTGACTCACCAAACAGTTAAACCTATACATGTATTTTCCATAAATGTACATCATGTTAAAATAAGATCCTTGTACTGTACCTCACTTTCCAACTCCATGTTGGGACCAACTCGCAGAATGTCCCAATAAAATCATTTGTCAGCCCCTATTTTAGAGAGGAGAACATAGACATCCTTTCCTGCCCATGCCTCTTGCACATCTGCCAGAAATAATATAACAAAATGAAAATCAAGAAAATCAATGTGGAAAAAGTAAGTGGCAATTAAAATGCCTCAACAATTCTCCTATCTAATGCCTCACTACATTATTGTAACCACATTGTCCACAACATATATACAGCCACTATCTTATATAAATCATTAAGGATGATTGAGAGATAATTATGAGAACAATGTGCTTGGATATTGACATATCTTTAATCTTTAATCTATCTTTGTTTTTTTCTAAGGCCAAACATCACAGCAACGAGATACTCATCCCACGTGTCTGGATGCTTACCGACCACCTTGCTCAGGGCTCTGAGAATAAAGGCAATTCCAAAATATTGATATCTATCATTTTCTCAAATTGCATTTAGATTTCTCCATATTTCAGTTGAAATGCACACCTTAAAAGAAATATATAACACATATGCATTTAATGACACATACATATCAAAGTTTAGTGTGGTAAATGGACTGCACTTATACTGTATACAGTGCTTTTATCCAAATCACTTTACAACGGCCTCTCATTCAACCATTCACACACACATTCACACACCAATGACGCCAAGATACCACGCAGGGTGCTGGCACAACCATCGGGAGTAATTTGGAGTTCAGTGTCTTGCTCAAGGACACTTCAACATGTGGACTGGAGGAGCCGGGAATTGAACCCAAGTGGACATTTGAATTAAAGAATATAACAAAGGACTCACCTCTGAATTGTGCCGTTCATTCTCTCTACCACCCCATTTGTTTGTGGAT
Source organism: Macquaria ambigua (assembly GCA_008360985.2). Lineage (NCBI taxonomy): Eukaryota > Metazoa > Chordata > Actinopteri > Centrarchiformes > Percichthyidae > Macquaria > Macquaria ambigua. The sequence continues at coordinate 48,507 of VMKM01002143.1, read as the reverse complement.
TGTAGGGCGAGCAGAGGCTCCTTTGAATGTTCAGAATTTCACACACTCTCTTGTTGATCTGCAATCATAAGGGAAAATTGTTTGAAGAAATGCACTAATTGCATGTACAATAAGACTCCAAATATAGCAGTCATATTACAAGTACAAAATGAACAAGAAGTCAGAACCAAAATAAGGTGCTATCTAAATTGAAACATAATAATATTAAAACGATATTTGTATTATTTAACATATCAACAACATGTAGACAATTTCTGCCTAGGACTCAAGTACTTACAGCATTAACAAATTCTTTCCCCTGGTCAGTAAGAATCCTTTTTGGGGCCTCAAACTGATGGACGAATTTGATGATGCATTTGGTCACTTCGTTGGCCGCCTTTGCTGTTAAAGGATATGCTTGTGGCCATTTCGTGAAATAATCAGTCATTACGCAGATGTATTGATTACCATTCTTTGTTTGGTTCAGTTTCCCAATAAGGTCCATGCCCACCAACTCAAATGGCTGAGAAACCTTATAATATATAAGCAAAAGATTATCACATTAAAATACTTTTCTTCCAGACTCTGCTTAATTTTTACTGCCATGTTTGCAAATACACAATCAAGAAGTGGATGAACTAACCATTATGGGAGTGTTCTTTTTAATAGATACTCCACTGACTTGACATGCTGAGCATTGGGAAACCTGATGATGACATGTTAAGTAAAAATGACAACTTATTAATAAACACATGTACTGTAAATACCAGAGTAAAGTTTTTAGACATAATTTTGAAGGATATAGAAAATAAGTTCCAGAGAAATGGTTTTGTCCATGAAATGCCCATCCTTATCATAGAGTAATTATATACGGTTTGTATGTAGTGCTTACTTACCCACTTGTTGATGTCCACTGACATCCCTCTCCAGTACAATCTCTTGGATATGGCATCCCTGGTTTTGGTCTGGCCACAATGTGCCCCAGTAGGGCTGGCATGAAAATTAAATAACGCATAATAATCCTGTACCTGGTAATCATCATGATAATAGTAGTATATCTTGGATGGAACCTGTTCTTAATACATGTGGCAATATGTTACACAGATGTGAGATTTGAGTATTGCAAGAAAAAGCATTGGTAATAGATTCTATATATCTAATCTATAGATGATGTATATCTAACAAAACCTAATGTCAATAACAAGGCTATGCAATTTACACATGATTTATACATTAATCTGTTTTGAGATATAGAATTACATCTCATATGTTAACTAAACTATAATTAGAAAAACAAGATTTAGGCACACCTGCGTAATAAGCCAGGCCACATAAACAATCTATATTTTATCACAACATAGTATGCTGTCTTGATACTGGGAAATGTCTTGTGTATTGTACTGCACAACTGTGGCATGATAATAACAGTGTCAAAGACTGGGACACGATTGAGCCATAGATTTTTTTCGCTTTTCTCGGCTTGGGGAAAGTTTTACAAATATAAAAACTCCATTGATCAAAAATTAATAACAGAAAGAGTCATAATTGATGTTGTTTGCAGTTCGAGGTGTCCTGTCAACAGTTTTACAGACTTTTTATTTTTTTTATTTTATAATGGTGCTCTATGGGGAAAATGCTTTTTGGGCCACAAGGGAATTTTTCACTGCAATACAGCGATTGGTCACTATCTGTTGCAGTATTCTCCAAAATACCAGGAGTCATACAAACAAAACATTCTGTGAAGAAGCAAGAAGTCAACCAGAAGAACACCATAGACCAAACATGGCTGCACGCTCTGCTATACGGCTCCTCAATGCCGAGGAAGAATTGTAATTAATTGTAAACTCATATCTATTCATGGACATACTTTATCGCCGTTATACAATCCCTGTAAAGAAAGAAGTCGAGTATTTTGAACAATGAAATGTACATCTACAGCAAATCTCCTGCTGTGTTTTTGTTCATCTTCTTCTGTCTTCTCACTCTCTCTTCCATCCCCTCTACCTACACCAAGTATGCTTTCTCTTTCTTTCTTCCTCGCTCCACTCATCCCTCTCCTGTCTGTGTTGCTACCTCCACTCATCGCCCTGCTGTCATCTCCTATGGGTTGTGGTCCAAACCAAAAGGAAGAGAGATCAAAGCCTCCCATTGCTCTCAGAGGCCACCAAGATCAAAGGGTGGATATATAAGCAGACTCTCGCTCACACACATACTGGATGAATCCCATCACACATCTATACAGGAACACTGGTCCAGTGTTGGTCTAAGATGATAAAAAAATAAAATGTTTTCAGAAGTTGAATTTCCATTTGTGTGTATGTGTGTTTGATGAGTTATTGATTACACATGCTGATGATTTTTCTTTTTATGATGTATTTTTATGCATGTTTCCTCTTTTTGTCCTGTCTGGACTGACCGATTCCCCTTGCACTGCAGTTGTTATCACTAGCAACTCACTCTGCTAGCCTGGAGAGAATGTACACAGAGCCATGTCTCCTCTGATATGCCGGCAAATTGCCTCACTTATAGTGTTTAATTTCTACATTTCTTTCTCGGCTGTAATTGTGACATTCATTGTAGATTATATATCTGTGTCATGAAGGTTGCAGCATTTAATTGTTTTAGCAGGACTTGGGTTCAAATTTTTCTCTGTAACCTTTAGCCTTAATAGCCACCTAGCTCAATTTGTGTCATAAAGATGTTATGGCTAACAAGTCAGGAAACAGTTGACTATTTAGACACAGAGCAACATTAGCATTTATTTGGAGTCGTGTTTGTGTCCATTTGTCACCCCAGACTGTGAGAATAGGTAATACATACTCAGGAGACAGACAAGGAGGCTGTCTGAGTCCCCTACTGTACAGCCTATTTACACATGACTGTGTTGCCAAATATGACAACAATAATATCGTAAAATTTGCTGATGAGACCACAGTTATTGGATTTTGGGTCATATTCCCGTCGCCTGTATTCACCGACCGTGATAAGATGAGAGAGCCGGGGCACAAGCTTTTCACTGTACGTGTACATGTGACATTAAACTTGAACTTGAGGGGCGTAAAACCAAAACAATGAACTAAAAGACACTTAAATGCTCTGTAGAGCTGAGGGGAACTGCAGATTTGGTTTATAATTCTCTGTGGCACTACAAGCAACCCCTTTGACATTACACATAGTCATTAGTATTGTACCATAACAACAAAAAAACCTTAGCTGAGCCATAAATTCTACCTTTACAAAGGTAGTGTTTGGAAGCCCCCAACTTATCACATCATATATCATAGCACATACTTTCTGAACGGTTCAACTGTGAGTTTATGGTATCAGTGTCATATAATAGGGACTGTGTAGAGATTCACTGCTTCTAATACACACAGTTTTGGCATACCTAGAACCAGTCTCAGGACAGAGGGGACTAACTTTCATAGCTACACTACAATATGTCACATCAATACAAATGTATCTGTATCACAGTAAATTCTCATAGTACCGCCTGTATGCAGTTGTCCATGCACCAACTGCAAAGAGAAATTGTAATTTTCCTAGTATGCCAAAGTAAATTGCTGTGTAATACTAGAACATTTTAATTAATTCCTGGAAATGGCCATTCTCAAAAGTGGTCTTTATTAACCATTAGATTCTGAAACTACGATTAAATATTGTGGTAGGCCCTATCTATCAAATGAACTGTTTCCTATGTTGCACAGCAAAGATAGTAAAGAATGCGTTAGAGAGACTTAGATAGCATAATGGAATAGGCCTATTCTTACCGAAGCACTTTTAGCTTTATTATTTTGATTTCATACGCTGTAAACCAAAGTGTTATTGAATGATGGTGAAAATGTTATAATGGGGAAGAGACGGCATAATACAGCTATACACATTTCATAACTGAGTCACTTTGACGTTGTCTTTGTATAAGTCTCTAAACTGAACAATTTCTCATATGTAATGCTTCACAAGCTGCCAAGTTTAATAAACCTAACTTTTACAATGTTATGTCTCCACTATTCGTTCTTATGCTAGGAACTTTTGTTGTTATCCTGACTCTTGTTTCTATCCGGACATAAAAACATGCCTGGCGTCATTTCCGGAGCGTCCGAATTTAACTCATGCCAGGCGGTTGAATGGCTTTATATAACGTGAATTAGCGAAAGTCAAGTTTAATAATAACGTTACTTTCTCGGACAGACTGAACATAAATTAATCCCTGTTATAATGAGTGCTGTGCCGCTGAAGAGGTTCTACAAAGAACTGCCAGTGTGGATAGTTGAGGACCACCACGACGTAAGCCTGGCTTCTATGTCAATACAGCTTCAACTGTAATACTGCGTTGTCTGTCCACGTAGGGTCAACAAAATGAATGCCTGCATGTTTACATACCTAGCTAGCTATAGTTGAATAGCATCCCATAGCTTATTACTGATCGTGAAACACAGCACAACACAATAATGAGCGCTCTTAAGCTTGGAGAGAACGTGTTCCCATACGCACTGAAAACTTCAATTTAATGAGATATTGCCACATTATTACGAAGTGTGCCTACTATTATCTTTATAGTGACAGTGAAATTGTTGTATGTTTATTTTATTGGCATTTGTTTTTTCAAACTTTTCTGCACAGGTCATATTTGTGGCTGTTTCGTGTCAGTAAACAGTACGATGTAATATGTGCCATTTTGATGAAAGTGTTGGTGATTGACATGTAAAGTGTCTTAGGATAAATTCTGTCTAAAGATTCTGTGCTGTTCAACAAATGGCAACCAAATAGCTTAAATATTGTGCCAGCTTTTTCAATACATAATAATGAATCAAAGAGTTTAAGATTACTTGTTTTACTGTATCTTCATTAGGTGGTGTGTCATATTTATCGTGCCATTGCATCAAGACACCTCCCGCTGAAGAATATAAAGATGGTTCATTTAGACTCCCATCCTGATCTGCTCATCCCTGTCAACATGCCTGCTGACACTGTCTTTGATAAGGAGAAACTTTTCAGGTATGTTTTGTTTCAAACGTACAGTACGTTACAACCCAGACTGACTTTTCCTTCAGTCTGGTTCAGAGGGCTGGGACAGTCAAATCATGAAGCTGTGGCTTGTTTGTCACTTATCTCAGTGACATGTTGGAAAAACTGCCTAAATCTCCATATGTCAATGCTGACCTATGTTTATGCACCATAAAGCGAACATTGTTGACTAAGGTCGCAGCTGAGGCTGCTTCACAATAAAAACCTTAACATGGCTGGCCAATGGAAAGTTGTAACTACTTTCTACGGAAGAAATGTCCATATGAAACTGTTGACAGTATGTTCTGTAAATCCAGACACTGTCCAAAGATATATTGCTGTTTAATTTTACAATGCTGGGTGCACCAAACCACCCTACCGAAATGAATATTATGAATCTCCAAGTGACCTAATTGAAGTCATGTCGGTATGTTGTTCAGTAAATGAATTCAGTCAGACAGGCTGTCGTTTGCAGGTTACCATTTTAATGCACCTGAAAGTACATCAACAAATCATCCAACCCTAAGTACAAACAACCAATCAAGTTGAATCGGCATTGCTCTCCACAGCACAGCAGTTTCACTTGATGTCATTGACCACGAGTGTCCAATCTAACTCTGATGGAGAAGAGAAGTAACAGAAACCCTAAATGTGTTAGTCGCAGTATTACTTATTTTGATAGTCACGTGATGTGAAACAAAGGTTCTTAACCACTGAATATGTTAAATGAATTTTATTCAGTATCATAATCCACGCCTTTCAGTTTAGTGTTCAGTACAAAAGAAAATCATGAGGTCCACTTTGAGGAGAGACAATCTTGCGGATTGTATTTTAAAACATATAATTATGTTTAATGTTACTGAAGTATATGTAATGATTAATGGTGATATTTATTACAGATTTCTAAAGTCTGGACAAATAAAACCAAAACAATCTGCATGGCTAGATACCGTTACGGTGAAGTGAGAAAATACGTTATCTTGTTTTGGGTGAACCAACCCTTTAGTTGTGAATCCGCAACAGGATGGTTGCATTAACAAAAATAGACTGGTGACCTGTCCAGGGTGTACACTGCCTCTCACTCAGTGTGCGCTGGGACAAGTGGGTACAGGTAATGGATGAATGTTCTAAAAGTCAGACTGTTACATTGTGTTGGACTCCACCAATCACTGCATGTATATTGTTTTTCAGTGAGTTGAGTATAGAAAACTGGATAATGCCCATGGTGTATGCTGGCCATGTGTCCTGTGTGGCGTGGCTGCATCCATACTGGGCCCAGCAGATCAGAGAGGGAGAGCACAGGATGGCTGTGGGAAGAGACTCATCCACTACCACTATCAGGTAGGATGTACACAAAAACAGAGCCATACTTCTTTGTGAAATCATCTGTTGCTTTATTAAGTGTATATCTTTAATTAAAGCCCAGACACATCCACAGTCCACCCACACAGGTGTTTTCACTTCTGTTGCCTGATTTGACTTGTGTACAAACTGGGCTTGATTGACATCTCCCTCACTCTCCTGTTAGTTTGCAACTTACCCTGTAATCGTTCTTGTATGAGTTTTGTGATATCATGTAACTCCAGCACAGCTCCACCCAGCTTCAACCTGTCTGGAGGTCTAATTAGCCAGAGTAATTGAAAGCACCTATATGAAAATGCAGGGCCTTTAAGTCTATAACTGATTTTTTCCCCCTTTCTTTCTCTGATTTGTTATGAACTCCACTTATTCTCTCTTTCTCTCCTTTCCCTCTGTGTCTCTCTGTTTCTGCCCTCCCCTTTCTCTGCAGGGTGACCAGTACAGACAACTACTTCCTCAGTGATGGTCTGTATGTTACTGAGGAACAGCTGGAGAACTCTAAACCTCTCAGGCTGAATGTGGTCAAAGTCAATCCTGTCCAACCAAGCCACGGGTCGCTTACAGGTGTGTACTTTAGCCACTGAGGGTGAGTGGAAAGTAGACAGAGAGACAGTCTCTAGTAAAGTTAGCAACATTAGTATGTTTTTGTGCCTCAGTTGATTGAGCGATGTTAGGATTGTGCACGTGCATGGGGATGCACAAGCGCATGACAATTAGAGCTGCAACGATTAGTCAATCAAAAGAAATGTAATTTTGATAATCAATGAATCGTTTCAGTCATTTTTCAAGCCAAAATGTCAAACATTTGCTGGTTCCAGCTTCTTAAATGTGAGGATTTGCTGCTTTTCTTTGTCATTTGTGATAGTAAATGAAGAGTCCTTGGGTTTTAGACTGTTGGTCGGACAAAATGAGCAATTTGAAGACGTCACTTTGGGCTCTGGGAAATTGTGATGAGCATTTTTCAAATTTTTTGACATTTAATTGACATTTCATCGATTAATTGTGAAAATAATCGGCAGATTAATCGATAATGAAAATAATAGTTGCAGCCCTAATGGCAATGCAGTACACTTTCCTGCTGCCAGTTTCAGGCTGTCGACTGATTGAGTTTAGTGCATAAAATGATGAAAAATGCCTAATATCATTTTGCAGAGCCCAAGTGATGTCCAACAGTCCAACACTCAAAGATATTCAGTTTCCACTGATATAAAGCAGACAAAACAGCAAATCCTCACATTGGAGAAGCTAAGAGCAGAGAATGTGCGGGAGTTTTGATTGAAAAAGGACTGACATGATGAATTGGGTATTAAAAAGGTTGCTAATTAAATTTCTGACAACAACTAATCATTTCATCTCTAATTTCTACATCTTAGAGCAGTGACAATATTCTTTACAGAATTCTTCAATGTGAAATGAAAAATAAAATGGACACAATTTCAGTTTTCATGATGTCACCTACAAATAACTATTATGCTATTAAGGTTATGTTATGCTATTATTAGCAGCAGCTTTTTAAAAATTGTTTCCAGAAGGTTTGAAGAGTTTAGTGCTTGTAATGCGGTCCGGTTGCTATGACAACTATGAACTCTGATGGCCAAGGCAAAGCAAGTAAAAGCACACACTCAAATGCATAACCTGCTCTAACTCATATGATTGGAACAAATTAGTGCTGTAAATAGTAGTATAACTTTAGTTGTTTTTGTGTATTACACTTATTTTTGTCAGGGATCATGTACAAAAACAGTCATCTCAGAGAGAGGAGATGCTTTGCACCAGATTTAGCTTCTACTGAATTTCCATCAGCAGGCCATTTGCATCAGCTCAGATTTATTCAATGAAGAGCGAAGGACAGACTGAGGAGAATGATCTGGGTCTGCCAGACCCCTACCCAAAGCCCCGCCCCCAGCAGCAGAGAATAGTTCAAACCAATCGGTGATTACTATTGTTTGAGTATTGGCTTGATTAAAATAAGACTACCTTCTAGGTTTGTAAATATTGGCTAGTCTCATTTGATTAGGTTTTAATTTTATTTGAGAACTAAGCTCATTCAATGAAAATAAATGTTATGGCACTGATTATGTTAAAATCTGGATAAAGAAATCTTTTTCATTTTAGGGTAAATCAGTCTGCCCTCCACTGACTCAAATCATAGGGTAGCAGCAAACTTAGAAATGCTGCTTCACATTACCTCCCAATTTCCCTGCTTCAAATTGTTCTTTATAAATTAGAACAAAATAAAATAGAATAATATACTGCTTTATTAATCCCCATGGGGAAATTGATCTTCTGCTTTTAACCCATCCAAGCTCCCCATACACAAACACACAGCCATAAGCTGGAGAGACCTGAGGGCACAATGGCCGGAGCTTGACTTTGACAACTCTCCATTTGCCAGCTGTCATCTTGACTAACAGGAGATTGTTCAACTTTAGAAAAATAAACTAATGAGAAGTCAGTCTGCCCTAAAAATCAAACTGACTGATAACTAAGAGTCGTTAAAGGCTCTGAAAACCTATTTTCTCAATCAGCTTCTCATGATGAGTGATGGGTTTCTACATGAACACCCAAGGGCGGCATGGTGGTGTAGTGGTTAGCACAGTTGCATGGGAGGTAGAGTGGGTCGTCCTCTGGGTTGGCGGTTTGATCCCCAGCAACATTTGTATTGCACAGTTGTGGGGTTGTTTGCTTATTTTGCGAGGCTACTGCCAATCAAATCTGATCAAACCACAACCACACAGCGCTGATGAAGCACATTAGATGAGTTTTTAAGTATTAATAATGTCTAAGGATGTTGTTTTCAGGGGCTTAACATTTTTTCCACATCAAATATATTTTATTATACAATGTAACCCAACAATCCAGATTCATCTTTAAAACATGTATTACTAGTATTGGATTGGATTATATTATTCAGCTGTTTGTGATAGTTAGCGGCTGTGGCTCAGGAGGTAGAGTGGGTCGTCCATTAATCCCAGGGTTGGTGGTTCGATCCCCGGCTCCTCCTTCTGTCCACATCTAAGTGTCCTTGGGCAAGACACTGAACCTTGCATGGTACCTCTGTCACCATCATTGGGTGAGTGAGACCAATCTGTAAAAGCGCTTTGGGCGCCGTTAAGGTTGAAAAGCGCTATATAAGTGAGCGTCCATTTACTTATACAGTATAATCCCATAATTAACTCTGATGATTATTATTTTACATTTGTATTATTGACTAAATAATAGAAATTTCAAAGACACATTTCCATCTAATACTATTTTATGCTTTTGGGTCTGCCATTTCAGAAAAGAAAACCGAAGAGGACACAGAGAGATGGTTTGCCAAGAGACCCCGTACAGAGTATGATAAAGCTGGGGAAGCCAGCTGCTCGGAGCCCCTCTTAAGATATACTGACACACTGCAACCAGCAGAGGGCAACAATGGGACAAGCTTGGGGGATGATGACGATGAAGGCTCCACCAGTTATGTTGTTAGGAGAATATGTGCGTTTCTAAGCGAAACAGAGCCATACATCTTGGACATTGATTTGGATTTCTTCTCATGTAAGAATCCCTTCAAGGAGTTATACACACAGGTATATCTCGCTTATACACCTCTGCCTCATGTTTTGTCCTGTAGCTTCTTTATGCAGATGTGATAGCTTTCACACTTTTTTAAGACCATAATCATGTATTTAATCAAACATCTGCAAATGCAGATCATTTTTACAGCCAACTTATTTTAGTTATTATGCTTGATCGGAAACCACTTTCAAACAGGGAGAGATTTTAACTTCCTGAAAAACAGGAAATCACCATCAGACTAGAGTTTGGAATGATCCCTAGCCCGTTTCAACAGGAAAAACATCATATCCAGAAGACTCCATGGGGCTTTTAAAGGAACAATCCTTTATTCAAATAGAAACAAAAGGGTTGCTGCCACAAAAATGAGAAACACAGGGCTGGAACCTGATACAGTATCACCCTCAAAGTGATGGACAGGTCTTCCAAACATTGTCAAAGCTGTGATAAGTTCTTCATGTTTTCCGGTGCTTGGTTGGTTTACATCAGTGATTTAGGTGGCTGTAGCTGTGGGTCAGGCACTGAGTAAAGGGTTGGTGTTCTGATCTCCAAGCTCATCCTCTATACATGCTAGTGTCCCTGAGCAAGACAGTGAACCACAAATTGCTGTGTTTGTTTGTATTTGGCACGGGGTGGGAAATTAACTTTTTACAATGTTAACATTACCAGCCACTGACAGATAAATGTTCGAAGTCACCAGCCACTCAATAGTAAATCATTAATTTGAGTCTGAAATCTACCAGCCACTTTCATATTTTACCAGCATTTAGCTGGTGGCTGGGGCTAATTTCATCCCTGATTTGACAAAATAATGTAATGTCTAGTTGTTGTATACACAGGAGTAAAGTAGGCCTATATTTTCAATTAAGATCAATTGAGAAACACAAGCAGGTCATCAGTTGTATACCTACAATTTATATTGTCATAAAATTACTGATAACCGATAAATATTGATGATGATGCTTTTTTAGGCTTTAACCTCTAATTTACCTTTTGGAACAACTTTATTTTGGTTGTGAAGAATTCCATTTATGAATGTATTGCTACATTTCCCATCAGGTAGGTGAACACCTCCTAAGAACGGTTTAGCGTACGTAGTTAATGTCTCCCCAGAGCTAAGAAACCTCTTGACAAGGAGTAAGAGACCACATGGAATAGGTTTAATGATGAAATTAACTTCTCTAAAAGGAATGGGGAATTCATATTTGTGTCTAAATTGTATAAGGAAATAACCTGAACTGTCAAATAACAGAAATGTGTGATCAATACCTTTTTGATGCCATTTGGGGAGAAATAGCGACTTATTATGAATTGTGATAATCAGCATTGTTCCACAGTAAAGCTTTATGTGTAGAATAACACAATTTACATGTTACAAAACTGCAAGATAAAAGAAAGCTTAAGCCACCAGTTTTGGTAAAAATGTGAGGTGGAATGAAGTTCCAGATAGACTGAGCATTGGTCAGACATCTTAAACATATAGTTAATGTAACAGAAATCTAATCCTTCATGGCCTCCTGATGATACGTATTATTTGACCTCTTATGACATCACACATCACATCCTCATATGACGTCATAGATGCAATAAAATTCATAAAGGCTAAAAAGTACTGTCATCGTTGTGGTTTGATAGTAAGTGACAGGTTTTGATTAAGGTTATGAGCATTACCATCTTATGCCAAAGTTCACATTTTTACTCAACATATGATCCAGTCTTTTGCCTGTGTATCCCATTTAGTACAGTATAGCTACAGTACAGCCTGAAACATGTTTCTTTGAATTGACCTCAGCTCCATGTTGTCTCTTTGTCAAGGAAGAGTATGCCATCCTTAAGGAGCTCTACAACTTCAGAGGACCCAGCCCTGATGCTGATCAGGTCAGCCTTTTTGTTTTAGACATGGTTTTCAACCAAAGATTACAACCCTCTTATACGTACTAACACAGACTAGGACTACAAACACACAAGTCACCAGGTGTGGTTGAACACGTGTAAATAATGATGTATCTGTGACGACTGTATGCTTGTGTGCACTTGCACTCAGTACACTCATTGTGAATATATAAGTAATAATTGCCTCACAAGAGCAATCATTTGGGTGAGTGAGTAAGTGAATAATTCCATAGAGTGTTAATCAAATTGCTGCTTACCTCTACCCTTTTTCTACCTAAACCATCTATACTCACTCTTACCACTAACTGTAGGAGCACAAGCATTGTTTTTTTTTTGTTTTTGTTTTTGTTTTGTTTTTTGTAAATTTGCTGTATTTTAGGAGTCATACCACGATGACAGTACATAATAATTTGTAAAATAATTGTAGCTATTTGTTCTGTTTTGATGATTAACATTGGATATGTGTGTGTGTGCGCATGTGTATATGTGTGTCCAGGAGGAGCTGGATGAGTGTGTGGATCATCGTGTACATCAGTTAGAAGACCTGGAAGCAGCATTCGCTGATCTGCTAGAGGATGATGGGGAAGAGACGGTTACACGCTGGGCCAGCAACCCAGGGTAAAGCTTCTCTGGGTTCATTTCACTGTAACAGTATAGAGAACTAAACAACATGCTGCCTTAGCATTAAAGTTAATGTAACTTTTAAAGGGGAACTGATTTTCTCTTCAGGTTACTTATCATTGGGGATAGTACTCAACCTGTGAAAGCAGTTGTTGTATTCTGGGGCTCACATGTACACACTTTCAGTCAGGGCTGTGTGTCGGTGCAAAAGCTTCCTATCCACCAGGTTAGCCAAAAAAACATTTCAGTTCCATCATTACATCCCAGACTGTGAGCAAAGCTGATGAAAGTCACCAGCAGAAATCTACCTATAGACCTTTTTACAGCAGACATTTTGACTTGTCATAGCAGGAAAAGTAAAGATGGAACAAATAACTACAATGGCTCAGATCCAGTGAAGTGTCTGAGGAAGCAACACCAGTGAGCTAGCATGTACAATACCATAGCTGTGTCCAAAATCACTCCCTATTTACTGTATAGTGATCTGTATTTACCCTCTGCCATTTTATTTGAGTGTCAAATTCTGGCTGTCAGATTTGTGCTCTATATAGTGCCCTCAAAATTCACACAATGGAACGTGAATGACGGAGTGATTTCAGACACAGTCCAGGGCTCTGGAACTGGCAAAACTATTAAAACAAAATGTCTGCTGTGAAAAGGGTCTATAGTAATGATGCTATGATAAAAGGTGGAACTTACCCAGCTTTAACAGCTGCAACAAAGCTAACAGAGTCATGGAGATGTCATGCAAGTACATTCTGCACACACATCAGACTAAGTGAAAACACCCGTGTTGGTGGACCGTGTGTGGTGGTCTATTGCTGCGTTCAAGACAACTTGGAACTCGAACATTTCCAACCTCCTACTAGAAAAAGTACAATGCAACGGCGCTCAAAGTCGGAGTTCCTACTTGTACACTCGGGGCAAATACATCTATCCCCGGCTTCATGAAGAAGTAGTTGTCACACAACAATGACAGCACCCATGGAAGCACACATTGTAAATGGTAAACCATAAACTAAAAGGCAACATAAAGTATATATGCCTGCATTTAATTAGAATAATACATACTAGTATATATTATATGATAATATTATTATAAAGAGTACAGCCTAGACCTGCTCTATATTAAAAGTGCCCCGAGATAACTTCTGTTAGGATTGCTGCTATATAAATAAAATTGAATTGAAAAATGGAAATTCATGACCATTTTGCATCATTCACTGACAGATGAAGTGTTGCACAACTGTTGGTTGGATCTATAAAATGCATTGCATTGTGTGACTGTTAGCAGGAAGTCCATGCCATGGACACTACTTTTTCTGTGCATTGTTAGAACAACTAAGAGTGTGTTATCTTCCTTTTTTTTCCTTACATGTGTTTTCAGCATGGCTTCATTAGCCCAACTAGTTTCCAGTTTGAAGTCGAGAAATCTGTGCCCTGACTACGAAATGGTAAGAATGTTAATACACTTATTTACTTTAACTGTAGTACCACTGCTACTAGAACCACAATAATGTGAATGAAACAGTCAGAAATGTTTTTATAATAATAATAATGATAATACAGTGTCTTTCAAAATAAAGGCATAAATAACTAAAATGAAATGGCAGATATCAAGTTTCATACTGGGGCCTTGTTATATCCACATTCTATTTTTTATTACCTTTTACCTGATCTCATTGCTTCTCTCCTCTTCCATGTTTTCTCCCTGCAATCTTCCCTCAACCTACTCTCTCATTCTTCTCTTCTCTTCTTCCTTTCCCTTCTCATTTTTTTTGTCACTCTCCCCATCTTCAAACCTCCTCCTCCTCTCTCCATGTGTTCTCTCTCAGGTCCATCAGGCGGGGTTAACCTGTGACTCGGTTGAGCTACCTCACCACATCAGCACTGATGAGGAGATCGACAGACTCATCTCAGCTGTACGGCTCTTCCTGAAGGCTCTGCCCAAACCTACACTGGTTACTATGTCCAGGTAAATAATACAGCCACACCAAGTTAAAGATCTACAGAAGTAAGAGTCGCAATTGAAATTAGAATTCTGGCCTATCTTATAAAAGATCTAGTAGTAAAGAAAGAGAAGTTAAATGTGTTTATTACCGTGTGTGTTTTCAGGTCCAGCCTAGATGAATACTGCCCAGTAGAGCAGGTGGATTCAGTCCAGAGCAGAGTACTGGCTGTACTGGAGAGCCTGTATGGACCACTGGACTTACACAAAGACTATGAAAACAGCAGCACAGAGACTCAGGACTGCCAACCAAAGGCCTCTTAACAAACACACACATACACTACACAAGTATATTTATTAGAAGTGGCCATAGAAGTTCTCCATTTGAAGAAGACACTGACACTGTTTACATGCACAGAAGAAACCAGTTTACTATGAGAATACAGGTTCAAGTATGGTCTGGTGATATTCTTTTTTATCATATAGTCAACAAATCCCATGTGCAAACTCAGCCAGCAATGAATGTATCCTACTAACAAGTATTTGAAACCCAGTTGAAGGGAGTATATGTCCAAGACATTTGGTCAAATCTAACCAGACTTTTCACAAGTGATTGGTTTATTTAAATACAACTAGTGTCTTTCCACGTGTTTCTGGACCCTTCTTTAACCTTCTCTAAACTGACAACAGATGGGTGAAATGCTTAAGGCTGTGCTTCATGTCAAATAATTCCTCATTCCTCAGCTGTCTTGAATTTCTTAGACCACAGCTTGCAGTTGCAACACAGAGTACCTCAGGCCCACTACAGGAGACTGAGGATTTACCCTTTCCACCCAAAATAGAAGAGAATGTTGGTATTGAGACTATAGAGAAATCTCCACCCAGAAAATCATTCAGTTGGCTAAATCATTGACTAAATCATTCAATCACTGATTTGTTCAGTGCACTTGTTTAACAATTTGATGGGACTAATACAGCATTGTCAATTTGGGGGTTGTTTGCAAAATTATCAGATGAGATTTTGTTGAGGAGAGGCCTCTGAATGGACCCTTCAGGAACGCCACATCATTTGTATCCACTCAGTATGTATCGGCTAATAATAATATTTTTTTTCTTTTCGGTATCGGAGTCACAATAATAAGTCAACAAAGATAAATATAACGACAGTAAAACAGTGCACTCTTAAAAATTAAGGAGAAAAATAAAATAAAAACAAAAAACCAAAATAGTAGTTTAATGCTGTTTTTTCAACACCCTCTCAGCTACTGGATTAGGTTTCTCCACATAATCTATAGCCGCGTGTCCACCAAGCAGTTCTGTTCAGTTCGTTACACATTAGAAGGGTTATTTTTGCGTTTCCTTTGGGTCCTTTTGGGTTGTGGATGTTGCTGGAAATACTGCAGTTCGTTGATTGATCACAGCAAAGGACTCAATGCACAAACCCACCATTTTTAAACACAAAGACTCCAAACACTCCACGCATATTATTTTTATTTAATTTTATTTTGCCAACAGGAGGTCGGAGGTGTTCTCCTATAAGAAACTGTAGGTTCTGTAGGTATATTCTCTCTGATTGTTGTAGTCAACAAATGAGTACAGTTCCAAAACCTATGTATGAAATAGATTAGATTAGCTTTTGTGGTCAGTACAGAAATGCCAAAGATGTGTTTGAGGTCCTTTCGAAACAGTCTATGCATTACATAGTCTGTCCACCAGATAGCACTGAGAGATGTTATGTGTTTATATAAAAAATAAATATCGGCCGATATATCATTATCAGATTTTTTAAACTCTCAAATATCAATATCTGCCTCAGAAATCCAGTATGAGTCAAGCTTTAGTAGTTACCAATTGAAATTTCCAGTCTGTATAACAATATACTCAGATAGCCTGTGTTGAACACAGCACTAAGATCCAATAACAACAGAACTGAGATGTTGCCATATTTAAAGGAATGTCACTTAAAGCCTTGACAAGTGCAGTCTCTGTGCTGTGGTGTGGACAAAATGAAGAACATCAAATCAATTACTGAGCCAAAGACAGTGTTGAAGGGTTTGAAAACAGCTTTTTCATTTAAAAACAGTAAGTTTGAAATGGGCCTATAATTGATTGATTGAGTGTCATGTTAACTAGGTGCCTCACTGATGGTTTGTCTACTCTTCAGAATTTTGGCAGTATAAAAGGAGAAAAGGTAATTACTTGAGTCAGTAGAAAGGAGTTCAGGGGATAGTGATGCTGGAGGGTTTGTCAGTCTTTCAACAGCTCCAAATAATGAGATACCACAGCACCAGTTTACGCTGTGTGAGTGTATGCATTTTATTGTGCTTTCTCATTTTCAAAGGAGATTGTTCAGGTTTATGAGGATGATTTTAAAAAGGGACATACTTAATGCTGCACTAGTCAATATAACAATAATAACAATGGATCAAATGACTATTAAAAAGAGGCCGCTGCTAGTAACGAAGCCACAGAGAATCATCACCAACTCTCCAGTTCCCCTCAGCTCTACGGAGTGTTTTAACTTCTTTTAGATTGCTGTTGTTTTTTTGGCCTTTCATCAACCTCGTTTTTAGCACAAAAGCTCTGATAAACCCACTGTACACTACCTGCTCAGCACCAAACAGCAGACAGACAAAGTCAGAAACTAGCTGGTGAACATGGTGGAGCATTAAGCAGTTAAAGAGACAGATACCAGAGTTAAAAGGAGAGTGAATATTGGACTTACATTCATAGATAGATAGATGTACTTGATCCTGTGAGGGAAATTGTTTTGTTACAGCAGCAGCACACTCAACAATACAATAAGAATAACCATAAAAAATTAAAAGCACAATTGCAGATCTGCAGAATATCAATAGAAAATAAATAAAAAATATATAAATATAAAAGGCAGAATTGCAGATCTGCAGAACAAGACTGAATATAATAATAAGAGGAAATAAAAGTAAAAGAAAATAAAAGCAATAACAGGTGTGCAAAAAATGGCAGTGAATAATATATACAACGTGTATGATATAAACAGTATGTACAGATGATAGTGCAACAGCGTGTTCACCTGTCACACAGAGGTGAGCTGTTGTACAGAGTTATGGTGAAAAGTAGAAATGATTTCCTAAAACATTCTTTATGACAGCAGAGCTGAATTAGTCTGTTGGAAAATGAGCTCTCATGGAGTGCGTGGGATGGATTGTCCATGATGGAGAGCAGTTTGTTCAGTGACCTCCTCCTCCTCACTGACTCAAATGTCTCCAGGTTTTGACCAATGATAGTTCCAGCGTTGTGAATGAGTTTATTGTTCCTGCTGGCATCTCTGGCACTGATGCTGCTCCAACAGCAGACCACAGCACAGTAGATGGCACTCACGACCACAAACTGGTAGAAGATCTCCAGCATCTTGTTGCATACATTGAAAGATCTGAGCTTCCTCAGAAAATAGAGTCTGCTCATCCCCTTCTTGTACACAGCGTCGGTGTTGGTCCTCCAGTCCAGTCTGTTATCCAAGTGGACACCCAAGTACTTGTAGTGCTCAACAGTACCAACCTCCTCACCCATGATGTTTATGGGCTTGGTCGCAGTTCTCGTCCTGCTAAAATCGACCACCATCTCCTTGGTCTTGTTGACATTTAGGAGCAGGTGATTCATGCTGCACCACTCCACAAAGTTATCCATCAGTTCCCTGTACTCAGACTCCTGCCCATCTCTAATACACCCCACCACCGCAGAGTCATCAGAGAATTTCTGCAAGTGGCATGATTCAGAGTTATACTGGAAGTCTGAGGTGTACAGAGTAAACAGGAATGGAGACAGGACAGTCCCCTGTGGAGCTCCGGTGTTACTAACCACCACATCAGACGGAGCAGCCCAGCCACACAAACTGGGGCCTATCTGACAGATAGTCAGCGATCCAGGAGACTGTAAACACGCTGACACCCATCCTGAGAAGCTTCTCACTCAGTAGAAGTGGTTGGATGGTATTAAAGGCACTGGAAAAATCAATCATCAGATGGAAACACAACTCCAGATGAATGCTAATGTTGTTAAAGGTTGGGTAGACAGTTTTCTTTTGGTGTCATTGGGCAAAAATGCCATATTAACCGTGCAGCATATTGTAATTCAATAACTTTTGACTTGGGAGAGTGGCGTGTGTGTGGTGTACTAGCCTCTCTTTCCGCTGCTGGACGGCGTTGCAGCTGCCTCTGAAGCCTGGGGTGCTCTGCTCTGCAGCCGCGAAGCGATAAAGGGGCGACTTTGAGAAAACAAGTAGCGGCGGGAGGGACCGTGGTCTCGGTGAGGCTCACGCAGTGGAGAGCGAGCCCTATGAGGGATACAGTTTCACTGGGGAACTGACTCCTTCTGCTGCCTGTCGAAGTTGTGGGTTTGGTGGGAGGGGCTTAGCGGAGTGATACGAGGCAGCAGAGAGAGAGGCGGAAGGTTTTGCCTAGGTTGCACAGGTTTTGCCTACCCCAGCTTTAAGTTAATAGGTTATTGCTTGCTAACAATGTTCAACATTACAACAACTTTATAAGTTAATATGTTAGCTGTTTGCTTTGCTTGCTAGCTTGCTCTGCTACCCGCAAGTGGACAAAAAAAAAATGTATTAATGCAGCTTTAAATCTGCCCATATTTCATTAAAAACTATAGCGCCAATTTAATTTCTGTACGTTTATCATCACAAATCAACAGAAAAACACCAGCTAACTGTTCACCGTTGGAGACTACTTGTCCAAAAGCTCCAATATAAAATCAGAACATGTTAATGAACATATTCTAATAAAGGAAGACAATCACAGCAAGTGTTATTTACTCATGCACAGTTCATCAGATGATTTTATTCAAACATGGAGCAGCAAATGTTTAATGCAGTCAGGTGTAATCACTGTGTCATTACTACTTAGAGTGAACTTCATCTTTATGCTCTGTATTTTATACAAAAAATGTTGGACTACCAAAGACAGATGTTCCTGAGTTTACACTGGAGAAATCAGTCTTGGGGGATTTCAGCATACAGTAAATCTGTAAGTAACAGGTGATTTTACTTATGTTCTTAATTCTAATTTCTTCTTAACTTGTATTACCAAATCAATAGAAATTCTCTCTTCATCTGACATTCATAAATAATATTTACTCTAATTAAAATTGAAAAAATTAAAATCAGGTTTATTTGCGACCATTTTCCAGTTTTCAGTTTTAACATTAGAAACAAGTCAACACTAAATATGAAATATTAAAGGGCATTCCAGTGATCTAGTATTGCACTTCCATAAAGTTGGGTAATACAAGAAAAAGATTTTTAAAAGAATGGTAAAAATCCGCAAAAAAGCAGCAAAGGCCAAGATCCTGGCTTTTTGTCCCTAGTATGGGTCAAGCTCCAATAACACTGAAACCTACAATTTCAACTCAGTGCAGCTCTCATTAGACCCCTGAATGAACTCACAGCATGGCCAGAAAAAAAATGTAAAGTTCACAAAATACATACTAGCTCAAGCTGCATTCCTCCAGTTACTCATAGATGGATATACACAGTTAACAGAGCAATGACAATGAAGAAAATCACTTTTACTGCCTTTAGGTCCAATTAATATTGGTAATATATCAAAAACAGGTATAGTCATATATATAGATAGATGAAATCTATCTATCTATCTATCTATCTGTAGAGAGAGAGAGGGTTGACTTCTAGTGAGCACTCTGTCTTTTACACGTTTGCTCTCCAAGGCTGTGGGCGTTTACATAGAACACGTGAAGGCATCATTTGGTCAACGTGCGCTTCTGTTTCTCTCTCCGCCCTGACGGCAACTGACAGCTAACCAGCAGCAGACCAACATACGGTACACAGACGAAACAGCAAACTATAATGAAGGACAACAGTTTGCCCCGAATTTGTGTCATTATCTTGTGTGTGGCGGCTTTTATTGCCGTTTTAGTTGTTAACTATTTGTCTGGAATAGGCAGAGGTGAGTTAATAACGTTTTTCAGACACTGTAATGTATTTCAATGCGCTAAAGTTGACGTTAACCGTTAAGTCTGAAATCTTTCCGACACTTGCTTATTTCGATTGTTTGTAGTACGTTTAATGTTAATAATTAAGCCGCATAGTATTTGTTTCCTCTTTAACTTATACAACAGTGTTTTCACTGGTTACGAAACCGGTTTTTTTCTGGGAGGAGGGAGACTCCCAGTTAATCATGTGCTGCTGGCAACTCATTGTGTTGTTACCGTTGTTGGACAAAACAATGAGGAATTATTTCCAGACCATACGCGTGTAACGTTAAGTTAACATGTTTAGCTACTAGCGTTAATTGCGTAGTAATTTGGCTACATAGCGTTATAGAATAACGTTTTATTTGAAGAGCTGGCGTTTTGTTACAAGAAGATGCGGTCACTTTCCTCTAGCTGTTAGTGGTATTACGCCTTATATCAGCAGTGGAGTTGAATTTAGTTTATGGTGCTCACAGCATTAACAGTTACTTACGAAATCAACAGCAACGTCTCTGTCAACAGAAATCACTGAGAATAGTTTTTATTAGAACTACTTTCTACCAAATAAAGGTGTCCCTACACCCACTGGTGCTCTGAGGGGAAAAAAAGTAATTCTAAAATGGAAGAAAATGCTTGCATCCCTGAGCAGGGTGTGGCATGAAAATCCAATGCAGCCTCTGTGGAGGATGGATGGGAGTGTGTTAACTGTTGATACGCATTGGTGCATTTTTTTCTTCTTTTTTTGTACTAGCCCATGTTTATTAAAGGCTTTCTATTTTTAACTACCCACTCTAGTGCCTAGAAGTTCATGTTTTTATGCCACATCCTACCCATGGTTGAAAGCATATTCTTTTCCTCTAAAATCAGTCCCTATGAACTGTTGACTGTGAGGTCTTAGGATTATCCAGGAGGTGTGTTTACATGCTCTTAAGCAGTGGTTGAAAATAACTAAGGTCATTTACTCAAGTACTGTACTTTTGATATACTTGCACTTTACTTGAGTATTTCCATTTTATGCTACTTTGTACATTTACTCCACTACATTTACCTAACAGCTATAGTTACTTGTTACTTTTCAGATTAAAATTTTACATATATACAATAAGCTTAGAAAATACAATGCATTGTTAAAGATTAAACCAGTGTTTGCTTGTGACCCCTTTACAAAAAAGCTATGTCTACTTGGATCTCCTTGTCACATGTCTGTTTTTAGTAGTTCCACCAAAGAGAGATTTCCCCTTTAAATTTCTCAGTAGGTTTCATTAATATCTGTTCAAAGCCCAAACAGCTAAATTTATCCAACATTTCACCAAAGAAAATCCAAGATTTGAGAAATGTCAAATAAAATGAATGCAGATTTGTCTAGCAGAACTTTGTTTTTCTTCTTTTCTCTTCCATTAATCATATCATGGCCCCTCAAATTTATCAGGTGACTCCTAGGAGGGGCCCAAACCCTAGGCTGGGAACCATGAAGTTTTACTTGTAATAGAGAACCTTTTAGATTGTTGAACTTGTACTTTTACATAAGTAAAGGATCTAATTACTTCTTCCACCACTGTACTTAAGTAGGGAACATGTAATGTAAATGTACCTTTTAAATGCGAGATGTCTGTACACTTAATTTGTAGATACAAATGATGCATTTAGGTTTCACCCCTTATACCTGTCCGGCTCTGTAACAGTTATTTAAAAAAATCCTGCTGATATGAGACATTTCATTTGTTCACAGAAGGCTTTTTAATCCATCTGAAATGGTATGCTTTTTTCTAGAATGTCACCTCTGTCCACATACTGTACTATTTTATGGTCTGATCAAGGTCCTTAGTTCAAGTTAAAGCAAATCTTAATTCTGCAGCCGTGATTCCCAACCAGGGATACTTGTACCCTAAGGGCTACTTCTGCAGTTACCAGGGGGTATGTGGAAATTATGAAGCTTAGCTAATTAGAAAAAAACAGAAATAATGATTTCATAATATATATCCACATATTTGTGTTTAGGAGAAAAATCAACACACAAGTAAGATTACAAATGTGTGTGATGCTGATCGATAGTTATTGTCACAATAACTTACCAACTGTAGTATCTGACTGCACAAGACATGCCTCAGTTTCCCACCAACCTGAGTCAGCTGTAAGTTGATTCAGACTGCAGAAAGACTAGTTAAGCTACAAGTAAAGATACTGTAAATGGTTGAAACAACCAGTTTCTGTCACTCCAAATGGAAGAACAAATGCAAACTTGGCCAAAACTACTAAAAGATACAATTGAACAATAAAGCCATCCCTTCTATCAAAGGAGTATGATAAAGGGGTACTTAAGCCCATCTGATACGGCTGTGGAGGTACGTCAGACAAAAAAGGTTAGGAACCACTGTCCTACAATCATTTTTTTAGATAATAGTGTGCCTGCAACCTTGTGTTTGGCCCTGTCCTGTTTCATAAAGAAATGGTTTTCCCAGTTTGGTGTGAAGAACTTGCCTGGCCTGCACAGAGACCTGACCCTCAACCCCATCCAACGCTTTTGGGATGAACTGGAATACTGACTGAGAACCAGACCTTTATCAGCTAATATCAGTGTTGGACCTCAGTCTCGTGACTAAATGTCTCTGTTGATTTCCAGGTCCCTTCCATTCCACTACAGGCAATGTGTCGGCCCACTATGAGACAGGCATCACTCCAGCTGGCTGGACCTTCTCTATCTGGGGTGTTATCTATACCTGGCTCACCCTGATGGTCATATACATCACTACATATGCATTCAGAGGGTAAGCTAACATTAAAATAGTCCTACTCAATATTTACTCATGCAGATTTAACCTGATAGGACTCATTAGTCCAAGCAACATGCAGATGAAACTGATCTTCCTCTTTCTGTGAATAGATCCTGGGCTCAGTGTCTGCTGCCCTATGCCTTCTATTTTTGCTGGCTGGCCAACATGGTGATGAACATGATATGGCTGCTGCTGTGGGACAGAGAGTATGTCTTCTACTTCTGGTTATTCATTTATGTAATTACATAGAAAAAGTTAAAAACAACAACGGGGTTCGGGACACTAAGGGTGAGGGGAGGGCATTAAGGAGGAGGGAGAGTGAGGTGGACCAGAAACACCCTCAAGTGAACCATAAGTAAGCATTAAGCTATGTTTACATTTACTACCTTTGAGAGGAGTAGGGATTGAGGACAGTACAAGCATTTAGGTATGAAAAGAATAAATTACACAGTATATATATATACTGTATATATATATATATGTGTGTGTGTATATACACATATATATATATATATATATATATATATATATATATACACAGTATATATACTGTATATACACTCACACACATACATACTGTACATACATATATATGTGTATACACTCACACACATATATATATACTATATATACTGTATATATACTATATACATATACTGTATACTGTATATATATAGTATGTGTGTGTATCTATATATATATATATATCTGACAGGTGCCATTGTAACGAGGTAATCAATGTTCCTCCATTATGACCAGTCAGTGGTCATAATGTTATGGCTAATCAGTGTATATATTATATTCTTAAAGGGTCGGTTCACCCAAAAAAAGATATCTGTCTCTGTAGTTTTCTGCCTTCACCCATTACTATGGAAGTTATTGAATTTCATTTGTGGTGCTCATAGCATTACAAAATGACATTTAAAAACACATTTTTATGTCAATTTAAAAAAGAAACTCAACCGCAAAACCGCAGTGGAACTACTTTATACCGAAGAAATATGAAAACTGTTGACTGTGTGTACTGTCAGTTATCTAGAGTAACGGAGACTGTGTTTCTTGAAAGGCACATTGCTATTGAGTTCCACAAACAAAATTCCCTTCACCTCCATTAAATAAGGAAGGACACAGAAATCTCAGTGATGGATATCTTAAAACATGGCCAGATAAAAGCTAAATATCTGCAGGAAAATGAAAAGATATGTTTTTAGTTATTTGGGTGAACTGACCCTTTATGTCATGATTTGATTAGAATTAGTAAGGTGGATAATATTTATTTCCTATGAAGAGAAATGGGAAATGTAAATTGCCGGATAGACTATATGAGTGTATGAGACATTAATGTTAAAGGAGATTTTAATGATGATGCCTAATGATTTAGTCCATTTTCTACAAACCACTGAAATAAATTGTGTGCTCAATTAGTTTATAAAAATGTTTCTAGGTTTCATCAATTTCTACACAGTGGAATTTGTTTGACAGCACCTGAGAATTATTATCAATTATTATTTTACAAAGGTATTCTTATCTGCAAAAATAATTAGTTTGATGATAGTTTGATATTCAGTTTGTTTGCCTCATTAATAATTAAAAATTAGTGTTGGGGTGATAAAATAAGTATTACCTACAAAGGAAAGAAACACTTTTTAAAAAATCCCAGTGGAAGTTAATGATTATTCCAGGCAGAATACATTTCATTAGCTATTTCTGAAATGTCCACTTGTAATAAAACAATTGACATTGAGCATGCTGATATGATGCATTTATGGTCCCTCTCTCTTTTTCTCTCTCTGTCTTGCAGGTTGATGCTAGCGACTCTGGTTGTATTAATCATGATAGTGATTTCCAACTACAGTGCTTTGTTCTTCTGTTGCTTTGCCACAGATGAGTATGGACTCTGGTTACAGACATACCATCGCAAAGACCTGGCCTGTCTCAGAATACTGGTACGGCAGAGTGTGTGTGTATGGACTGATGTTACCTCAGACAGAGTGTTCAGTACATTGCTGATGAAAAAAGTCTCAATCATATAAAATACACTCTGTCCCCTGTGAATGATGTCATCTTTGTGCTTATAAATGTTCATGTGTTCAGGTCCAGAATGGTTTGGCTCTCTACACCACATGGACATCCATTGCCTCTCTGATCAACTTCTCATTGGTTCTCCACCTGTGGGGTGTGGACAGGAGCACAGCAGCAACAGCTTCTCTGTGCATCCTGTTTGCAGAGGTGGTGGGATGGTAAGCTCTGATTGGACGAGGTTAAATGATGGACATGTCAAAACTAGAAGAGCAGCACACTCATCGTGTGATACTAGCAGATTAATTGGCTTTTAGTTCTGACAATGGATGCTGTTATCATGAATCCATCACTTAATGGATTGAACTAAAAGTGCTTTGTACAGTAGCTGCTGAAGGTATGATCCCATTCTGACATTTTCATGATTGGAAGAAAACACTGGTGAAAAATCTTAATATTAGTAACATTTTACAAACCTTTGTCATAAAACTTGATAAATGTTACTAAAGACAGCAGCTGCTAAGGGAAGCTTCAATGCAGCCTTTCATTTTCTCAACCAAGTCACCAGCAACATTACGTGAGATAACATTTATGGGAGCACTGTAAAACTGTCACTGTGCTCCAATAAATTTAACAGTTGGTGGATGATTCCTTTGTTTTTGTGTGCAGGTTCATCCTTGAGAACTGGGTGCTGGACCGTTGGGTGCGCAACATCCTGACAGTCTACCCTGTGGTGATTGTGGCTCTGGTCGGAAACATCTTCAAACATTTTAACCCAGCTGATCCCACTCCAAATTCTGTGTTTATGGGTGAGTTTAACACTACACCTGTGACTTCACCAACAGTAGCCCTACTTCCATCTTTATAGCACAGCCTAACAAGCTAACTAAGTGACTGCTTTTCATCTGACATTTACAGTATATGAATCCTGGGTGAACAGATAATGAACAGAACAGACAGGGCAAAAACAAATTAAGTCCAAATCCACACACACTGTTTTAATGGAAGGTATCAATGTAATTTGCCTTCAGTTGTATCAAGAGAGTCTGAATACCAGATTCTTTTAAAAGGAGGTCAGCAGGACAATTGCTTCCAAAATTATGTTATTATATTTAGAATAACAATCATAGCGTGTTGCCTTTCTGTACTCCCTAAAATGATTTCCATTTTTAAAAGTGAAGGTTCACTTAAGTTCTGGTGGTTTTGTTCTTTTGTGTCCTATCAGTTGTACTGCTGGTGTTAGCGTGTGTCCTGCTGGTTTTCCGAGTCTGTACTGTCATCTGGAGAAACATCAGGCGTCCTCTCCACTCCCCAGGCTCAGCACGGCTGATGACATCACCCCTCGACGGCAGCAAATTCATGATCTTTACTTAAACAATATGAACTTGTACTGTACCTCCTGTCCCATTGTAGCCTTTAAACTCTCAGCCTAGACCCACTCTTATTTACATTTTCACACCAGCCACTGCAATGCTCAAGGGTAAATCTGCCAGTTTTAGAATGAGGTTTTACACTTGTGAAGGTGTTTAACTAGTCATGGATTTGCATAAACATGGATAAGAACTGTATTTCTTGCAATAGAATGTTTGAAATTGGCTTGAAATAAAAAGAAAGGGGATGTGTTAAGAGTCTGTAATGGGAAGATGGGAAAACCTTTCCTCTTGTCTCCAATTCAAACCGCAATTAAGACAATGCGACTGTATGTCTATATGTTGTCTATATGCAAAGTACTTTTTATACAAATGCATGCATGTGATTTGATTATCATGTTTTGTATTGCTATTGTAGGACAGTTTTATTGTTGCATTTATGGCTTTTTTATTTTGTATCCATGCACTGACAATAGATTATATACTGTCAACATATGTTGGCTTTTGACAATATCATTAAGTTAACAGTCATCTTTTCTAAAGGCACTAAAGAGCTTTGGTGAATTAATTCTGATTTGCCAATTAAAGCATTGTTTTTCACATCTAATCTGGTGTCCTGAAAATTTGTAAAATCAAATGCAAAGAAACACCATTTGGCTGATATGTACAGTAGAGGAAATGTTTCCCCACCATTAAAATCAGTTATATCAGTTTGGCTATGGACACTGCCTCCGTCACATCCTCAAAGTATTGTTGAGGATGGAGATTGGTGCTGGTTGTGTCTGTAGATGCACAGAGACAGGACAAGGGTTTAACAGTGAAGAAATTTCAACGGCTTTCCTCTTCAGTTTAGCGATCCCTCTGCTGAGGCCCTTTGCTCTGACTTATGTTTTCTAACCAGATCTGATCTGCTGATTCATATCCTCTGCTGATCAGGTAAACCAGCTTGTCCTAGAAGTCCTGCCTTCTGAACTCAAAACATATTTTTCACCAGGACAAGCCTCGGTATAAAGGTCTGTTAGCACTGAGGGCAGCTGTGGATTTGTTTGTGATCCCAGAAGCTCTACTACTGCAAATGCATCTCATGCAGTAGTGTCAACAAGAAAGAGTCATTGGATCCTTCAGAAGATCTGAATTTCTTGCTGTCATTTTCCCTTCTCAGTGATGAGTGTCTGAGAGTTTCACTTCCTCACAACAGATAGAAAGTTACACTGATCCAAACCAAAACTGTTTCTACTGTTCATGTTCACTCGCTGATCTACATTAAATTTGCATGTCAACTTGTTGCACTTTACTGTATGTTGACCGGGAAAGAGGAACCAGGAAATATATGTACAAATACATGACTGTGTCTGAGAGCAGAAGTATATAGAGGACAAATCAATTCTCAGAATTCCTCTTCTTATCGCCCTTCCTTCCCAGTTTGTGTCAGAGGACGCAGTCGCACCGTCTGCAGGGTCTCGTTGACTCTGGCTCTGATGAGTGTTTTTTGGACTCCTCCCTAGTTCGCCACCTATAGATCCCTACTCTGCACATCAAGACTGTCCTTGAGGTCAAATCTCTGAATGGCCATCGCATATGCATGGTAACACATTACACTATTCTACTTAGTCTTCAAGTGTCTGGCAATCACCTTGAAATATTACGATTCCATGTTATTGATTCTCCAGTGGTCCCATTGTCCTTGGTTATCCCTGGCTAACATTGCATTACCCCCATGTCAGTTGGTCTTCGGGCTCCATTTTTGGATGGAACAAATATTGCCAGTCCCTCCAGTCCCACACCTGAAACGCTCTGAGACTTAACTGACCTGTCTAATGTGCCCAAAGTTTATGCTGATCTGAAAGAAGTTTAGCAAGAAATGTGCAACCACACTTCCCCCTCATCGACCTTATGACTGTGCCATTGCTCGCCTGCCAGGCACGTCTTCTCCAAGGGGATGGTTGTTTTCCCTAACTGGGTCAGAGAGGACTGTCATGGACAGTACATAGCAGAGTCTCTGGCTTTAGGATTCATCCGACCTTCTTCATCACCTGCTGGAACGGTCTTCTATTTTGTTTGTAAGAAGGGTGGCACACTCAGACCTTGTATTGACTTTAGAGGGCTCGATCAAATAACTGTCAAGAACCGTCTAGTGGCCCCTGCCTTTAAACTCCTGCAGATAGCCACTGTTCTTCCAAGCTTGACCTGCACAACCCCTATAATCTGGTATGCATTCACAAGGGGGACGAATGGAACACGGCCTTCAACACCCCTGGTGGGCGTTATGAGTACCTAGTCGTTGTGCTGAGGGACATGTTGAACCACTTTGTTTTTGTCTACCTTGATGATATCCTCATTTTTTCCAAGTCTCTTCAGGATCACGTCCTCCATGTTCGAGAATCAACTGTATGTAAAGTGCGTGTCTTCATCATTTCCTTCCTGCTTTTCACTGTATCTGGCAGATGTGTCCGGATGGATCCTGCCAAGGTGAAAGCCGTGATTGGTCTCAACCGAGTTCAGTTAAACTGCTCCAACGGTTCCTTGGCTTTGCCAGCTTTTATCGGCCCTTTATTCGGGGCTTCAGTTCAGTGGTGGCTCCCCTTACAGCCATTACCTCTCGCTCTTCTGCCTTTTCCTGGACTTCTGAAGCCCAGCCAGCCTTCCAACAGTTGAAGGGCGATTCACGTCAGTCCCAGTCCTTGTGTATCCGAACATCTCTCTCCCTTTTATCGTGGAGGTTCCAACCTTTGAAGTTGGTGTAGGAGCAGTCCTGTCCTAGCGCTCTCCTGCGGAACGGAGTCAGCAGTTGGCCTGGAGTACTCATAATTCTCTGCATTGTTCTGCCACAGGTCTGTCTCCTTTTGAGGGCGCCCTCTGTTACCAGCCACTTCTCTTCCCAAACCAGGAGAGGGAGTCTGACTGCCCAGGAGTTCATCCGTTGTCGCCGAACCTGGAGAAGAGCACGTTCCAACCTGCTTCGTACAGTCTCCAGGTATATCTACCAGGCATATTCCTGCCTTCATTGCTGACTTTCACCTGTGTCATCCTGAGGGACCCAGCCACAATAAGCTACTGATAATGCCAGACCAAGTAATGCTGTAGCAGAAAAACCCCTGCGTGTATTGAACTGAGCAAGGTGGCGTTTAATTACTTATGAATTCAACTTTTCATTTAAAAGAAAATTCATGTTATTTCTTCTGTCAAAAGTTACATAGTCTTAGTTTAAATAAACACAACTTTGATCAAAATATATTTTGAGTGACCTGCAAGCAAATTAGATCTTAAGCCACAAGCCGGTCAAGTCATTCCTTAGTTCTTCTCTTTTTGGTTGGGTTCTCTGTAACAACATGACAGGGAAAGAAGAGATGGCAGCAAATTAATGTATAGGTGAAGGAATGGAGGTTGGCATGAAGGAAGATAAGGGGAGAAAAGAGGCAAGATTTATATCTGGATGTAGACACTGTGCACAAGTTTTTTTGCCTCTATTTAACTTTATGATTTAGTTTTTTCTTCCCATGTCCTATTCCGGCACGAACGTTAGCCAGACAGATACAATGGGATAAGTTTACTGAAGAAGGTTGTGTGGGAAAGATAAGGTCACTGAAATGAACAAGAACGCAAAAAGACTGGGTTGAAGAAGTGAAGGTATGAGGAGATGTGTAAACGAGGATTAGATGGTAAGGCAAAGTAACTGGAGTGTGTAGGAAAATGAAAGGTAATGAAACTTGCAACAGTGGAGCAGAGTATAAAAATGGTTGTGACAGGGTGATATCAGGAGTTCCACGAGTTTTAATTTTGGAAGAGCTCAATAATAATCTCAGAAGTGATGCTCCAATAGTGAGGGTTGGTAGGGTGATTAAAAAGAACCCTGACAAGAAGGGAAATGAAACATTTTGAGTTGAATAGACACACTCAAGGAAAGTGTAGAAGGAAGAAGAAAAAATAAGCATGAGGAGGATATCATGCAGAAGTGGTTAGGATTGTTAAGCAGAAATGAAAGCTTGGGCAGGAGGAAGAAGGTGGACAACTGGTTAGGAAACTGCAAATAAATGTTCCCGTCTCCTAACCAGCTATAGCATTTATTACAAGAAATACAATATGTTCAAGTGGAGTACTGCATTATGGTGGTCTCCAGCAAATGATAATGTGTTATGTAAAAGTTGTCACTAGTTAGGTTAAATTAATATGTTGCAAATGTGAGTTATTGTGCTGATTGAATTTATACATTGATGAAATTGAACAGCCTTAAATTGAGATTGCAAAAAGTGATGATGAGGATGACGACGACATATGTATTGTTGTGTAATGATGCATACAACTAACTAGGCCCAGCCCTCATGGGCTTACAACACCATGACACAACAAATAGATGTAAACTAGATCCAGAAAGCAGCACGTATATAATCAAACACCACCACAAATCTTGCCTTCTTTTCTGTACTTTTGAGTTTTATTTTGTGGCAACACCCAGGCATTGTAGATTGCAGATATAATCACATTGTAGGTTGATGAGAATGCAATTTGATTACTTTGTTTTTTAATTTCCATTCACTTTCAGCACCCAACTGTTCTCATTTAAAACCTGAATTATTGCTCATGTTGTCATAAGCATTTAAAGCTGCAATCATTGTTTTTGACATGAACACTGAATCAGATAACTCCCTGTAATGTGGAAGGGTTGCTTGTAATGGTTCTGTTGCTGGGAGTTTATTTTGTTTGCTTTGTTTTTCTGCCCTCTAGTGGTCATAATTGCTTCATGTGGATTTAATAACATTTATATTATCAACTGTTTATTGAATAACCCTTCATATTGTGCACCACTTGTTAAAGGTAAACCATCTGCTTTGATATCACTGACTGGGGAATTCATCATGCTTTAAGATTTTAACCCATATATAGAGGTACAGCAATGATTTTTCCACTCCATGAAATGAATATTAATTTGACACTAAATTAGACTAAAAAATGTAACTAAATAAATAAATCACCACACATTCAGAGCAAATAATCTGACAGAACAGTGCCAGAACGGTCCAGAGGAGGAACTGGTAGGTGTGCAATAATTATGTTACAGATACCACAGAGACAGCTGAGATAAACCTGAGCAAAAGAAACCTGTAAATAGTAGTTTGGGGATGGTATTTCTGAGGTGTAGTACAACATCTGAACACTTGGGGCATATACAACATTCCAGAGGTATGTTGTCTTTGATTTATAATAGAATCCTGGATTTTGCAGCTAAGTATAAGGCTGAGTGGGAAAAGGATATTGATATGACTTTTAAAGACCGTGAATGGGGACTAATATGCAAAGAGGATCCGTTTTTTTGTCTTACTATAGCTGTCACAAGCTGTTACAGTTTAATATCATTGAGAGAACCTACTTTGAACCACAGAGACTCCACAGGATTTCAGTAACGTGCCCTAGGTGTAAAACTGAGACAGGGTCAGTCAGTCCCTTAACATTTAGGTTTTGTTGTAAGCAAACAAACTAGTGGCACTCTCAGCATATGAGCTAATTTCCTTTCCTTTCATGATTATATAATATCTCTTTTTTCAGAGATC
This sequence comes from Macquaria ambigua, assembly GCA_008360985.2. Lineage (NCBI taxonomy): Eukaryota > Metazoa > Chordata > Actinopteri > Centrarchiformes > Percichthyidae > Macquaria > Macquaria ambigua. Next base: position 16,457 of record VMKM01002143.1, on the reverse strand, counting down.
ATGGTATTTGTGTCTTTTATTCATTTCTTTGACCAATCTCCCTACTACTAAATGTAGTGTCTAGGAAAGAAGGGAACTAATGTCAGTGAACATAATATTGCGTTAGGAGTTCTTCTTAGGAAGGGATTATGGAAAATATAGAAACATGTTGGAAAGAAAGGGGAATCTACTACAACATCATCCAGTCCATTAGGTGGCGGTAATAAAGCTGCCCGCTGGTTCACTAACCGCTAATAATTCAAGGATAAAGAAGAAGTGAGGCAGTAAGGAAGTGGTAGCAGCGCTGGAAACTGGACATTACAGCTGCTTGTATCTGCGGTTCATAACGCTCAATTTTGCGTAAAACAATCTTTACTTGTGTGTCCAAAATGTCTAAAAATACAGTCTCCGCCCGGTTTAGAAAAGTAGACGTTGATGAATACGACGAGAACAAGTTTGTGGACGAGGAAGACGGAGGAGAGAACCAGGGTGGTCCAGACGAAGCAGAAGTAGACGCTTTGCTCAGACAATATCCTTTAACTTCAAGTAAATGAATACATTCTCCACGAGCACAGCTTTTCAGACAGGGGCACGAGCTAGCCAATAACAACAATGTGAAAGCTCATAACACATTCCTTCTGTTGGCATGTAACGTTACAATATCTTAGGGCTAAAAGAAGGGCAAAATATAGTTTTAAGTTGCTTCGCAGTATATTCACAATATGTCTCCTATCAGTTTTTAAATTGCAGTCATGTTATATGCGACATGGGTGACATATATTTGGCGTAATGTGTGCAGTTGGCATATAATTTTCTTTGACTAGCTGTCAAAATAACGTTAGCGTTTCCGGGTGTTCATGGGAGGGTGTGGTCGGTTACTTTTGAAGTTGTCAGTAAAACTAGTTGATAGGTTAGTGTTTTAACCAGACTTTACTTTTAATTGTGTGTGTGTGTGTGTGTGTGTGTGCGCGCGCGCGTTGTAGGGCATAACGTCAGTGCTCTTTAATTATCCAGGACAGCTGACACAGTAGGGTTATGAATAATTAACCCTGGTAGGTCTCGTTTAGCTTGTATTGTCATAGTTCTCAAATTCTTTTTCGTGCCCCCTACCACTGTAAACCAGCTTTCATACATTAACAACATTGGAGAAATTAGGAACAAAACAAGCCTAATTGAATGTAATTTTGTTTAAATAACATTATCAAGAACATGAGCTGCATGTTATGGAAGTCCATTTCTGCCAGTGTGATGAAAAAAAGATCCTGTAAGTCATTACAATGAGGAACCTTCTCAAAATACATAGTAGACTTAGTATCTAAAAATAATGACTTACTTATCTTGAAATAATGACTTAGTATCTCAAAGTAGGCCTATCCAAATTTCAAGAATTATTTTGATATACTAAGTCATTATTTTGAGAAAGTTTCTCATCATAATGACTTACAGGATCTTTTTTTTTTTTTTTCATCTTATTGGCAGAAATTGGCTTCCATAGTATGTCTCTAATTGTTGTGCAAATGAAAAATGCAAGCTTAACGTGAACATGAGCTGATATAATATATAATAATAATCCAAATGAATGCAATAATAGTCCCCTAAAGTACTCGACATTTTCAAATCCTCAAATGAGGAGGGAACCAGGACTATATGTTGTGACAGGACAGATCTGAATCTGATTTCACTTATTTTTTATCTTTAAAGTAGAAGCCTCTTTGTGTTTAATCTCCTTTGCTGTATTCATTTGCCAATCCCTTCCCAGGTAGGCCTTTATTGTGCAACATAATGCAAAGTGTTGGGTTCTCTTGACAGTAGCTTGAAAACGCAGCAAATTAGACTTAATCAAAACTAATGAATCAGTAAGAACAATACTTCTGTTTAGAAAACACAACAGAGAGACAAGTGTATAACATAATTATGTTGTACTGGTGGAAATAATGCTGTAATAATAATGCCTCCCTTTTATTTGAGAAGATGTAGTATAGGTTACACTCTCGGGAGGAGGCTAGATGAGGGATGTTCCCTCATTCTGTGGTGACAGTGTAGAAAACAGTTTCTCTCATTTCTTTGTGTTTATTTATTTTAAAAAAGAAATGCACATGTTTCTCTGTCCTGTAGAACTGTGTAGTCCTTGACTGTTGTTTGCAAGGGGAACATGAATGCAGCCCTCCGTGCCGTACTAAAGAATCCTCCAATCAACACCAAGAACCAGAACGCCAAGGTATCAGCTATAATTTAGTATTCTAAATAAAGTCACGATTGTTTTTTCCAAGGAGGCTGTATGACTTTTATTATCATTTGTATTAAAGTGTGTGACAACCTGTGGTGGCGACCACTCTACCATTTAGTGTCAGCTTTTAATAGCTCTGTGCATAAGAAAAGGAAGGGGGTACAGAAAAAACAAAAACAAAGAGAAAGTAAGTAAGAAAATCAGCTTTATTCTATGTGCACTGCATGATCAATATAGGAGATTCCAGTTTATGAACTTGAGCATTCATATAATGGGGTACAATAAATGTAGCATAAATGACTTGTAACAAAAGTATGACATTCTTCAAAATTATCAAGAACTTAGTTTTTGGATTGTCTAGCTGTAATAACAATGAACTTAGCTGGCAGATTTAAATAATAGTATGGCACCAGTACTTTTTCCTATTTTTTTCCTAATTACATTTTTACATTCAAACTAAAGTTTATTGTCATTGCAAAGTTTAGTTTTCCTCTCCAGCCTTTTACATCTTCCAGTAACTTTTGGGATTGTGGTGTTAATGACCGCATATTTACATGTCTGTCATTTCACTTTTCATCCAGTCCATACTTTTCTAATTTAAACTCCTGTTTAAAGTGGATGTATAGATCACATGCTGACATAAATGACACACTGGGCTTAATCTATGGAGAAAAAAAACAAAAGGTTTGGAATGTCTGTGTATTGGTCCTGCAGTCTGCAGAGTTCTAATATATTTCGGATCTAAAAGAAAAAGTCAGTTGCAGAAAAGCTTCAGTAGGGAAAGCCAAGTCATTCAGCTACATGTTGTTTGATATACAGTATCCTCCCTCTGTGTGTGTGTGTGTGTGTGTGTGTGTGTGTGTGTGTGTGTGTAGGAGCGAGCAGAGCTGCTGGTGGTCAGAGTGCTGAGCAGTTTTAAGAGCAGTGACATAGAGAAGGCTGTGGGCTCACTGGACAGAGCTGGAGTGGACCTGCTGATGAAATACATCTACAGAGGCTTTGAGAAACCCTCTGACAACAGCAGCGCTGTGCTGCTGCAGTGGCACGAAAAGGTATGTAGTTAGTGATAATAAAAATAAAGGGAAAGCAATCTCCAAATGAAAAGCTTTTTTTAGATTAACAAGCTAGCTTATTGTTGAAGTTGAGGCAGTGCCATAATAAAAGAAAACTTTTTGAGCAGTTTTTACCCCTCAGATGTGTTCTTGTCAACAAAGCCAAGGCAATGTCTCTTCGACAAACTCGGTTTTTAACAGTCTCTGTCTTTTTTCACAGTCATGGCTAGGGCTGCATTTAATGATTATTGTCATTATCGATTAATCTGCAGATTATTTTCACGATTAATCGTTTAGTCTGTAAAATGTCAAATTTTGAAAAATGCTCATCACAGTTTCCCAGACCTCAGTGACGTCTTCAAATAGCTTCTTTTTGTCCGGCCAACAGTCCAAAACCTAAAGACTCTTCATCTAATGTCATAAATGATGAAGAAAAGCAGCAAATCCCCACATTCAAGAAGCTGGAACCAGCAAATGTTTGACTTTTTGGCTTGAAAAATGAATCGATTATCAAAATGGTTGGCAATTAATTTTCTTTTGATCAACTAATTGATTAATGGTTGCAGCTCTAATCATAGCCAGCATTCCTATGGGTTATGATAATATTTTACTCACCAGCTTAATTACTGAAATCTGGTGTCCTGGGTCCACCACCAGAAGCAAACAGCAGCAGCTGCACAAACAAGAACACGTAGACAGGTTTGAAACAAATCCAGTGTAACTCGGTTATCTAAAGCACTTATTTGGAAGTGGAAATGAAGGTGTTCACACCAGAAATGTTCATTCATTCGTTTGCTTAGTAAAACTGAGCACAAACCACTATGGTGAGAACACTAAACTGGATGCGTTTAAAACCTGTCTAATGCTGGTATTTGCAGTGCCCCATGTGTAGTGGAGTCCCTGCAACTCCAGTTTCAGCAATTAAACTGGAGAGTAAAATGATCTAAGTGACAAGACTGATGGCCACACGAGATAAAAGTCCTTTTTAAGGGTATTCCAAAGTGTAATGAGGACTATCCATTGGACTACTTACAAAAATAGGCAGGAAATATTTAATATTTTTCTTATAGTGAAAACGTCTCATGAAAAGACCAAAACCAGCAATGTGTTAGTCCCTCTCTCAATACTTTCTGACTTTCCTGCCCTACCTATTGGTTCCTACTGACTAAAGAAGTAAATCTTTAAAAAAATGATTCACAAATATATGGTTTCATTTTTAAAAAGGCTCAGTAATTTCCTAAAACAGCTGGCCACCGTAATTTTTAGCAAAAGTTTCTCAAACAGGAGGGGACTATTTTCAGTGGCGGATTAATCCACATTTGGTTCTTTAGTGAGTATTTGGGGCAGCATGACGGTGTATTGAGTCAAAATAAACTACAGTGTGTGTTCATGGTGATGAAGGAACATGTCACACAGTGTGGCTCATTGATTAATTGATTGTTTTTAATAGTTTTTGGACAACAATGGAGCTCTATGGCACAGAGGAAGAAGATATATTGCGCCTTTACGTTTAGCCAATTTACCTCAGAATCAGTGCATCGATTAGCATGCTAGCAAGCTAACAACATCACTAATCAGAGACAGATCATCATAATCACGCTAACAACACATTTAAAACAGCGTTCTGGCTGTCAGCCACCCGCTGTAAACAAACCAATGATGCAAGTAGATCTATGACTTAATTGGCTATCTGGAAGTTGGGAAAAGTAAAGACGCAGATACATCAGGCTTTGGATACACACACAGTACTTGTTAGTAGGATACAGTCATTATTGAAGTTGATCTTCTCGTGGTTGTTAAGAAGAAAAAAGATAGAATATCACCAAGCTTATCTTTTAAGTCTAACATAGGAGAACTGGTTTATCAACGGATGATGTTGAAGTCATTCAGAATATTTTGCATTTTCTCAAAACTCACTTGATGGTCAGTGGTTGCCTTAGAACGTAATCTGTAATTAAACAAGTGTTTTTATCTACTGTCTGCTACAGTACACCTGACCTGACATCTGCCTTTAATGTGTGTGTGTTTGTGTGTCAACAGACTCTGGCGGTGGGAGGAGTGGGCTCTATAGTTAGAGTCCTGACTGCCAGGAAGACCGTCTGATCATCCCAGAACCCACAGAGTGTACATTAGTCAATAATCTGGCCAAACACAACATCACCGGAGCTGAGTACAGGAACAAGCCTCTGCTTTTTCTGTTTTTGGACACGATTCCCATTTATTTTTATACTGAAGCTCAGTGTCTTCCTGATGTAGTTCTTTCCTCTTTTTGTTTCCTGCCTTAACTATTTTCAATCACACCTCTGGGATTTAGAAGTGCTGGCAGTCAGGCAGGGAGGTGCTGGCATCTCAAACTGCCTGTGTTTGCCAGCCATGCAGAGAGAACAGACACATTTCAGATGCTTCACTCCGACACTTTCTCTCCAAAGCAGCTCCTGCTCCTTTCTTACTGCTTCACAGCTGCTCTGATGCCTCTGCTGGCTCACTGTAACATCTCTACCCCTCCACTCCACTTCTTTCCTCCTCTTCCTCCTCCTTCTCTGAAGCCTCTGTGTCATCCAGTTTGAGGAAATGGAAAAATGTTTTTGGATGGACTGTCATAGACTGGTGACCTGTGCAGGGTGTTTCCCTGCCCTTTGTCCAGTGCAGGCTGGGATTGGAGTTCTTTTTCCCCTTATTCTAACTTTGTGAACATCTTTATTCATTGACTTTTTTTTTCTACTTACACCACATTGTTGCATGTAGCCTGGCTTACAGGTTATACTGCTTATAGTTTTTTTATATCTGAAATAAACAACAAAAACAAAGCACTAAACCTGGATATCGACTGATTACTTTCCTGTCTTATTACTTAAAAAAAACAGCGCTCAAATAAGCTTTTTGTGTTTAACGCAATAAATGTAACCTTTCCTTATTTTCTCATTCACTTTAAGCTTATGTCTATAATTTATTAAAACCATAAGAAAATGCCATGCCCACGCTACCAGCTAGGCACATTTGTGGCAATAGGTTTAGTGAAAGGTGAAGTCAGTGTAGTGTCTGCTTAGATGCTGGGAGGATTCTGTAGCTGTGTGGTCAACCAGTTACATACTGTATCAACAGTGTTTCAACTGACGTTTTCAATGACCTCAGAAATGTTTAAGATGTTATATATGATTTTGCCTGGTATAGACCAGCAACGATAAGTCAATGAATTTACTAGTCATTCGACAGAAGATTAACTGTAAACTTTTTTTTCATAATCGATTAATTGTTTCCAAGCAAAAATACCAAATCTATCACGGTTCCAGCCATTATAGTAAACTGAATATTTTGGGGTTTTGGACTGTTGGTTAGACAAAATAAGACATTTGATGTCATCATCTTGGGCTGTAGGAAATTGTGATGAGCTTTTTTCAGTTTTCTGATGTTTTCAATTCATTTAGAAAATAACTTGATTGCAGCCCTTGCCTGGTAGTACTTTTTTTATGTGCCTATTCTGCTGGAATCAACCGTCACACCATTCTTTGTTGCATTTAATGACTTGTGAATTCTAAACTACCAAATAATAGGTTCTGTTGCTGTATGAAATGATGACTGAATCAGCAGAGTTTATGTAACAATTTTGCTCTTACTTCACGCAATCATAATCATGAATTATTGCATTGATGCCAACTAACAATTACCCAAAATCCCTTATATGCGCATAAACCCAATTAGGGTTTTAAACATATAATATGATAACTTTGTTATGATATGGCGCTATATAAATAAAACTGAAACAGTCACTGGGTTGTTTAGTGCTAATTGTGGTTATTACAGCAGTGTATTGCTGCTTTTTTTTGTTGTTATAATGTCATAAGTTTGTATGTGGTAACGTGAAAATATCTTATTAGAATGAACTTTTCATGTTATAACGTGATAATGTCTTTTTCTGGCGTGAAAAAGAAAAACGGATCAGTATCACGATATAACATGATTACAGTATATATAGTATATATTATAGTATACACTATATATATGTATATATATTATACAATGTGATAAGTTTGTATGTCGCAATAACATGAAAATATAACGTGGAAAACATCTGGTTATAACAATTCACTTTTCATGTTATAAAATGACACTGATCCGTTTTTCTGGCGTGACAGCAATACGCTTCAGTAGGTTATGAATGGAATTAAAGATTAATTACGATTACTGTTAGCTGGAAGTATGTAGCCACAGTTTCAAAATTCTAGAAGTCTGAACTGATTACCAGGAAAAGGTTAAACATAGGAAGGATTCTTCTGAGCTGACTGATAACCTGCTGTAGTTAGGTACAGGAACATTCAACTGTGTGGCTACAAGTGTGACATTCAGAGTTGGACACACTGCCCTATACAAAAACGTCTTCAGTTCAATACTGTGTGCCGCACGTGTCTGTGGGAGGAGATGCGTCTGTTAACAGATACTAAAAAGTGATAATACAAACACATAAAAACTAATAGGACATACATAGGCCTACGGCTGGCTGACGTCGCTGAAATCCATTTCATATTAGTTATTAAACTACTGAACAAATGGGAACTCTGAATTAACTTCACATTATATTGTATGATCTCTGCTGAGTTCATTTAATCCACTTTTACTCTCCTGCTAACAACTGTTTTTATTTATCCAGCTTGACAATGTCTACTCATTGTGTAAACAAATTCACTTTAATATGGAAAGGTAGAAGTGAGACATATGAGATACAGACTTTAATTATTGTATACTAATAGGTGATAGAGAGTAAGTGATAAAAGCCTATTAGATTAAACCATACAATGAAAACATAAGCAACAGTGTTCTATGTTGAACACACAGATTCAGGTTTATTGTCCAAACAGAAAGATGCAGTATACAGGTTCCACACACACAGACAGCTAATCAGACACACGGTACAAAATGAGACAGGAGCGAAGCTGTTTTTACTGAGTTGTGACTCGAGCAGTTGACTTACACCTCTGACACACTCCCATCAGGGCAGTTTAGTTTGTGAATCTTCTCTTTCCTAAAGCTGGAAATCTGATTAAATCCTTGAATTTGTGGTGTCCCCTCATGGGTGCTACACTGACATTAAATTCATCAACAGGCTTGAGTTGGCACATTAACAGGTAGAACAATAATTCAAACGTGAAAGTTCATTCTTGACCAAATAGTAGTTTGACAAAATAATCACAACTCAAAGTCCACTTACTATCTTTTTTTTCTTTTTTTTTTTTAAATAGAGATGACTGAGCAGACTTCATCTGCAGATTTAGTCAAATTAACAGAAATCATTTGGATCATAAGGAGCAGTGCACAACTGAAGTGTAGTGGCAGTTTCTAGGTTTAGGAAATTGTAGTACATTCTCACAAATATTGACTGAACCATCCTGAATTGAACTGAATACAGTGAAATCATAAAATAGGCTGCATTCTTTTTTAATGTAGTGAAATATTTATCCAGGAATGTGACAATGTGCTCCGATTATCAGCTCAGCTGACTGAATATTGTCGTGTGAAACCCTTGAATCTTTTTATTCGCTACTGTAACCATCAGGGTTCTTGTGGACGTGACAAAGTACAAAATCAGATGCAGAATGAAATAAGGTGGTAAAATAACAGGACATTGATGGTATAAACATGTTTGGCTTCACATTCACTCACTCACTCACTCTCACACGCTTAAATTGTCACAAGTTGCCTGGGGGTTTCTATTCTTTCAGACCCCTCAGTTAGCTACATGGAGACTGAAACAAACTGTATTAAAACATTAACCAAACCCTCGCCTCATAACGAAACAAAAACAAATGTACCCTAATGTGATGTAAGATGAAGACAGTTTGGGTGTCATGTTGGCGCCCATTCTTTACATCTAAGAAGTGATGGTGAGAAAATAATCACCTTCCACTGGTAACAGAAAAGGAAGTAGGTTTGTGGAGATAGTAGCTGTGTCTCAATTCAGGGGCCACATCCTTCGAAGGCTGCATTTGAAGACAGAAAGCGTCCCATTTCGAAGGCTCCTTCAAATCCGGTATTCTTTTCCCAAATTAGGAAGAGCCAACGGCTGGATCCTTTGTGGCCCGACCTATCCCAAAATTCATTGCGCGCAAGAGAATATAGTGTCCCCAAACATCCCGTCAACAGCGGCCGAGGAGGATTACACTTTTACATTTAAGTATTGGGTTTCAACTCACTCGAAATGTTAAAAAACCAAGGGGCCTTAAAAATCTCAAACTTCAACTGCAGCTGTCAAGGTTGCTAGGCGACAGGAGCGGAACTTCATGGCACAAGGGTAAGGGCGGGAACAGCTGGTGACGCAAATAGGAAATCCTCCGTAGACCAGACTGTCTCATTGAACAACGCTCGGTTCGGCCTTCGAAGGATGCGGCCCCTGAATTGAGACACAGCTAATGAATACTTTAATGGTCTGACTGTGTATGGTGCTGCAAAAATACCCTCCCACCCCACCCGCCTCCAATCACACACACTCCTTCCTCTCTATGTTACAAAAGACATTTATAAAAGGACAAGCCATAGAGAGCAGCCACAGATATTAGAGGACAGTTTGTTCCTACAGGCAACAGATCAAGACAACAGCTGTGGGATTCTCTGTCACAATTCAGGGTTTCCCAGCGAGTCTGAGACGAGTTATTCTGCTGTACACTAAACCCCAGCCATATTATAAAAACAAAAGCAAGACATGTCCTGCTGATGGTGCGGCTGGATTGTTATCATGCGTTCACACTGGCAGCATCGCAGTCAAATAGTGACCAGAGCTCCATTCATTTGCTGCTCTCCCTTGTTCCCTGGTATAGTGAGTCAGTTTCATGGGCAGAAGCCTTCCCTGGCAAACAGACTGCAGCCATCCAAACCTTTACCGTTCTCTATTTGACTACAAAGACATTTAAAAAAAAAAAAAAAAAGTTTAGAGAACATTACTGGAAAAAAAAGATTTGCCTGCTTCAATCTTTGTAGCTTCATGTCACTATATAGATACAATTGGATATGCTTGCACTGCCCACTGCTGGTCAAAACTGCCAAGTTCCTCAGTGTGAGTAAAACACTTAGTAGTATTCAACATATGGTTTAACAGGTGCTCTCTCAAAGACCCTTATCCACTCTGTGATAACAGCATGTCACTTTGCCAGATTGGTCTGATCAAATCTTGGTTGCAACCATGGACTGTAAATAAAGATGGACGACGTGACAGCTCCCCAAAGGTGAAGCCAGAACATCTGGGTCACCCCCTGGTGGCTGGCTGCAATATAGGTCATAAACCCCACCCCCTTCATGTTAGTGGATGGGACATGGGCCAAACTGAAAAGTCAAAGTAGTCAAGTCAACTTTTCCCAAAGATGGTTTCTGTCATTTTAGGTAGTTCTTATCACACTGATGTTTGTTCAAGTGTTCATTTTTCTGATAAGTTTGGTTATAATTAGTTATTTGGTGCTATTAAAAGGGGTTGAGACATCATAATTGACAACCGTGAGTGTGTGTGCGATTGAGTCGAACAGGTGTATGGGCGGGACCTCAATACCACGGCCCCACCGTATCACTACTGCGCAGACTCTGGCTCCAAATGACGTCACCAGCGCAAGATGGCAGCTCCAGTATCCATAATATTTTGGCTTCATTTTTGTACAATAGGAAGAAGTGGAGACGCGTCATCCATCTTTATATACAGTCTATGATTGTAATCTGTGTCTGACTTAATTTCATAAGTATGGGATCAGATTTGTGTCAATATAATCAAACAAAACTTCTTAAATATCAAATAAAAATAAGCATTTGAGATAGAATAAATCTCACTGAAGCAAAAAACTGTCATCTCAAAAGTAAAACTCATAACTTACAAATTATTTGTGTAATGGTGTAAACTATTGGTCTTTTACTGTTTCGATAATATGTTCTTTTGTTTACAGTTCCCTCTGCTTCTCTTACTGATCAGACTTTTGCCCTCACTGTTGGCATAGCGGTCACACTGCCAGCTCTCTCGTTTGTGCTGCCTGACTTTTTGTTTGCAGTTCTGACACAAACCTCTCGCATGGCAGCGCAAACGAGAGAGCTGGCAGCGTGACTGCAAAGCCAACTCCAGTAGCTCATTTCAAGTTGTGCAATTCCAAAAACTTTTTAGGGTACAAAAATTCACACAGAAAATTGAAGCGCCCAATATTCAAAAACAAGCTGCTCAGATTCAATTGGTCATTTTCAGATCCAAAAACTCAAGTCAGTTCTAAACATCAAGTTGCAAAAACTTTAACTTAAATATTCAGGCCACCAAGGATAATCAATCAAGCCCGTCTCTGTCTGACTGATTTCATTCTGTTATTCAGTCATGTGATCAAAGAAATACAAGTTTAGGTGAGCAACTAGAAACCCCAGAAGAAAATCTAGTTTTTAAAATTTCAAAACTTGAAATGAAAGAGGGGAATCAAACCACATAAATCCTGAATTTCACAATTACGTTTTCAGTTAATTCTAAAACTCAAATTTCTATGGCCTTTATTTGTTTCCTACCTCCATACCTGTCAGATTCATCTTACACGGGCATGTACTTTTGAAAAAAGCACAATGGCCCATGTGGTATCTATGTGTATGTGTCTATGGGCATTTACAGTGTTGCTGTCGGCCAGTGTATTCTGCATCATTTTATGCCATTTTTCTGAGCAGCAGTCCCATTTGGACAAATTAGTCCTTCAATTCAGATACTTTCAGAATTTTGACACAGGTGGTCTTGATCTCCAAAGCTCCAAATTAACTCATGGTGGACATGTCTCACAGTGAGATCTGGGACCACTGTTTGGGATTTTACCATGTTTCTCTCACAGTTGTCAAATTTTGTCTGGTACAGACCAAAATCACATAGCGTAAAGGGGCCAAAGAGACAAATATAAACTAATTCAGACTGTGAATGGACCCTGGTTTTCAGAGTAGCAGCCCATTACCTTTGATTTACCTGCTGGCTGCTGTACTGATCTGCTACCTTCTACAGAGAGAAAGATAAAAAGAGTCACAGAGAAAGAAACAGAGAATATAAAACAAGTTTTTTCTTTTTACAAGAGTCCTTTTGAGGGTTTCACCAACCCCTCTCATCTCCTTCAGACACACACATTCCTCTCCTCGTTTCTGTGTGCACAGGTGTAGCCAAGTCCATGTGTTTACTTCCTACTGGTGAGTGCGAATGTGTATGTGTGTGCGTGTGTATGCATGTGTGTGTTTTTATGTGCGACTACTTGTGTTCTTTAGTAGGAGCAAAGTAAAGCTCCATGGGTTTGTTCACCTTCCAGTACTTTTCGCTGACCAGCTCCAGGGAGAAGGAACCGTTCAGAACCTGTGAACAGAGTTTAACAGGTGAAACATCCACTGACCCTGACGGCTTTCTATAATTAACCTCTATTTATCCTAAAGTCTTCGCCATTCTATTAGTCTGTAGCAGAGATCTTCCTCAAAGGATAAGCAGACTGGTTTATGCTACATTTGAATCACATGAAGTGCAAAACAAACTTGAAACTAGAAAATACCTTCTGCTGCAATCTGCAATTCCTCAGTTGAAAGAATTCCCTGATATTCCCCAACTTCCTTAAGGCCAGTTCAGACCAAAGATTTGCGCCAAAACAAAACTGTTGTGTGAACTGGCCCGTCTCAGCTCGACTCAAGCCGGATGATGACGTCACCTGCGACTCAGCTTGTCAAATCGCCAGCGGCTGGTTGTAGAACGTAAGGCACGTCACCTGTTTCAACAGCCAATCAGCTCGTAGCGAAGTCAGCTGTTCATCTCGACCCTCTCATTTTTTTATGTTTTTGCTGTTTCACCATTACTAGAAATGCAACTGTAGCAAGTAACTCACTATCACTATCCTCATTCATATTTTAATGCTACAAATTATATCCAGCTACAAAGAAAGCCTGAAAAGCCAGCAGTTAGAACGGAAGTACATAGAGGCGTTGCTATGGAAACGATATACTGTCTCGTCTAGTCGCATTGGTGTAAACTGGCAGCTTTCAGAACGTTGCAGACCGGAACATTGTAAGTAGTTGCAAGTTTCAACTCGTCTCTTTGGTCTGAACTGGCCTTAAGTAATGTTTTTACCTTCTCTGTATGCTTCTACATTTCAAGATTCTAAAGAGCAACATAACACCCTGTTTTAGTTTGAACGTGCCCCTTGCATATTCAAAAATGGTTTCAAACCTGGAACATTTTAGGATGTAGATTTGCTACGGTTCAGTTCAGTGATATGGAGTATGAGGCAAAGTCACAGAATAACTAATTTTCTCTGGATAAAGGCAAAGAACAACTGTTGCAATGAAGACTAGACTGGGACCAGATCAATTGATAGTATAATGAAGTGTCTGTACATATAATTTACTAACTCACAAAAGTGGATTAACCCTGTGTCTAGACCGCAAGCGTCGTGCGACTATACCGGTTCTGTCTTGTCAGCGCATCTCAAAGCGTTTTTTGAAATTACTGTATTTATGTTTATTCTTCAATTTTCACATGTCTGTAAAAGGAAAAGCACAGGTGTTACTAATAATATTAAAGATAACTTTGTTCCATTCAAGTGTTCTATTAACCCACAACAGTGAGCCAACATGAACAATAGCAGGACCCTGAAATTGAAGCAGCTAAACTGAATTCAGCCATCATTCATGTTCTTACTAACACCTGTGCTTTTCCTACTGTGACTGTCAAAATGTCTGATGTGAAGAATGTGCAGGAACACTGTATTTGTGTACAGCAGTCCAGATTGGAAAATTATGGCACTAATTACGTGTAGTTGTGATTGCAATGCTGATTTGGTGTATAGATGATCCCTATCTGTGCATGTGTGTACTCACAGTGAACTGGTTTCCAGCAGTAGGTATGTAGATGGTGTACTGTTTCTCTGAAGCTGCCTCCACATTAACAGGACTGGCCTCCGCGTTTCTTCTCAGCTCCTCCAGGGCCAGTCTGACGGCCAGGTATTTAGACAGGTGATCCACTGTAGCGTTACCGGACGTCTTAATGTAGCGAGGTACAAACTCCACACTGCAGACACACACACGTACATTCAAATATGCATAAATGAGCAGGGAGGCACACTATGTGAACATAGTGACCACATAGGATATGGATGTGATTAGATGCTTAAGACTGATTTCATTAGTTCTACATGAGCTCTGTTTCAAAATTCAGAGAGGAGTTTGTTGACACATGTTGTTTTAAGGTGCTTTGTTTTGAAATTGTGTTGCAGGAAGGGTTCCTGCTTATCTCACAACAACATGCAATTACAATACACAACAGTAGTAGACCTACTTTCTGTGCACTTTTGTCAAAACACACTTCAAAATGTAACTACTGTCTTTTATCTATCACACTGAGTCCAGTTATTAAGCATGATCAAAATACCAGTTTGAAGTTTGGCTGTATTTTACACAGAATACTAAAACTGGTTACCCATTGTGCACAGGTGGGTGTACTGTGCTTGGGTTTACACCCTGGCTTTAAATGTGTTCATATTTAGTTAGGGTATGTCTTGTTCATTGTTCATCAAATGTTCTTTTATGTTTGGTGCTTAAAAATGTATTCAGGCACAGTTATGGCATTAGCATAGTTTTAAAAGCATCAATTTTGCATTGGTATTGGGGAAAAAATCTAAACGATACCCATCGCTCCAGAACAGTGGACAGATTTCTCAGTTATTTGATCTTCGAAACGTCTGTCTCTTTCCCCACTGCAAATACTTTAGTCCACTTCTGTGCTTTTATTTGTGAGACCTGTGTGAGCCTTAATTCGAGCTGTGTGTGTGTGTGTGTGTGTGTGTGTGTTACACTACCTGTTGTGACCGTCATCCTTCTCCATCAGGGTGGGATGTGGCCTGAACACCAGTTCTATTTCGCTGGCACCGCCATCAATCACAGAGTCCCCGCCCCCGTTCTCCGCCGCGTTATCCATGTCCAAACCACTGTCATCACTTGTTTTGGTGCGCTTGATGCTCGGACCTGCCTCCTGGGGGGGACAGACCAGAAAAAGAAGCGTGCTTTTGAAGACAGTGTCATCCATGATTCAAGTATGCTTATATTCACATCCTGTAGTTTTTCAATTGTGCCAGCGATTACTATGCTTTACTGTCACAACAATTACAACATTACACTGGTCTAGCGCAACACTAACTGGGCTTCGAAATTAAACCATTACACTCTAAATATTTTCACTGGACACACCATCGGTTTCAGCAAGTTCAATTTAAGACTTTTAAGACCATTATGAATGTAATTTAAGACCAATTTCACGTCCACACAGGCAAAAAAAGTGTGGTGTCTTTGGTGATGCTCCCGATGTGAATACAGAACAATATAGGGTGATGGCAGGCGTTTGCTGGTGGCTTTTTACAGCAGCTTTATGTTTTTCTGACTTCTGACTATACCCAAAGTTCCAAAGTTTTCTTGCACAAGGTGCAGTGGGCTTCAAATTCGTTATTTTCAACACGCTTCATCCAAACACTAAATGTGCTGTTCTCGAACCAGATCTCGCTGAACTTGCACTTACCCATATTAGATGAAAGTAATGTTAACAGAAAACAGAAATTTTAACTTATTACTTCTAGAAGTAGCTTTTTTTTGATGAGAGGAGAGGCCAAGTTAGCCCACACACCACTTCATGCACACTAGTTGGGTGTGCTCCGATAAATTCTGACCAGGCTGCACAGTTTGTATTAGTGGTTACTGGTTCCATGTTGGGTTCATTTTGTAGTTTTGTTACAGCGTGATCAATAAAATAAATTCTAATTATTGGATTTTAGACTTTTAAAGGACCCACAGAAACCCATCTTATTACCAGCAGTGTTTCTAAGGTCCTGTGATTGACTGGCGACGAGTCCGGGGTGTACCCCGTCTTTCACCCAATGTCAGCTGGGGTTGGCTCCAGCCCCCCTGCGACCCTCTGAGGATAAGCGGTATAGAAAATGGATGGATGGATGGATGGATGTTTCTAATGTTTGGTGCTACTTCCTTTGCTTGTTGAGTATATTTTAGCATAAAAATAAGTACTAGTCCAGGAAAAGAGATCATATTTCTCCAATATTAGCTTCACTACACTGGCTCCCTGTAAAATCCAGAACAGAATTAAAAATCCTTCTCCTCACCTTCAAAGCCCTTAATGGTCAGGCACCATCATATCTTAAAGAGCTCATAGTACCCTATTACCCCACTAGAGCACTGCGCTCCCA